>JAINVK010001408.1:0-66018 GCA_030068075.1 Paguma larvata
AGATTCAGTAATTTGCCAGAAGGACTCACAGAGCTCCGCAAAGCCATTATACTCTTGGTCAGGATTTATTGTGGTAGAAGGATACATATGAAGAGGTATACAGGGCAGGGTCCAGAAACACTACGGCATGAGCTTCCGGTTGTGCATATAATGCCCATTTCTCCCTGCAGCCGTGTGGGACAGTATTCACAGTGCTGTCAACCCAAGAAGCTTGCCTCAGCCTTGGCACGTAGAGTTTTTCGTTGGCGCCCAGTCACTTAGATGTGGCTGACCACCCACACGGCCAGCCTTAGTTTCCAGCTCCTCCAGAGGTCATGGCTCTAAGCCCCAAGTGAACGAAGACTCTGAATCAGCCAAGGCCTTCCAAGGGAGTGTACGTTATTTCCCAGGACCCAAGGGCAGATACCAAACCTCCCTTTGGGCAAGCTAGTTCTTTACCACACAGGTATTCTGTTTTTGCTAAAGATTTTACAAGACTACAGCACAGCTGTGATTTGGCAGCCTGCAGACAAAGCCAGTATTTTCAAGAGGGAAATGTGTGCCAAGTTTTAGTGACCCGTATCTGGATTTTCCCTATCTGTGTTACTTCCTCTGTGTATCACCTTATTTGTGCTGACTGGGATGAATGTTAAGTCTTATATTTAATGTTTGATTAAACCCAACCTCAGGGAGATAGATTTTGTGTTTTTTACATGCTGTGTGTCTGCACATGTATGTGGCATTTTCTATTTCTGATTCTAAATAGATATATTTCCATTGCTGTATTACTGGTTATATTTCTATAACTTGACCTAGGATCACAAGATGATTTGATAACGTTCTCTGACACATCTCTCAAATCCATCACAGTAAAGTTTTTCTACCTCTCTTAAAATACCCTAAACTCAGAAGCTCTAAAATCAATAGAATTATTTTGAACTCGCCTTGCTGAATTTATGGCTGTGATTTTTAAAGTGTTAAATTAACTGCTCATCCAGAAAGGCCTGAGGTATAGCATTCCAAAAATGTATTCTTACAGTATTGAGCTAGAATAAAATATTTTTAAGTTGTACAACCAGTATAAACTGTGGAATTTATTTAATGAGGAACTGGAGTTAACTCAAATTATAATTTAACCTGGATTTTTTTTTTTTATCCTTTCCCCATTAGGGTATCATTTATTATGTTACAACTTCTTCTAAGCTGGAGGAGTGGCTAGCTAATGAGACCATGCAGGAAGGACTCCGTTTGTGTGCAGATCGAAATTATGTTGATGTAGACCCAACATTTAATCCAAACATTGATGAAGACTATGACCATCGACTAGCTGGCATATCCAGGGAGAGTTTCTGTGTGATTTACCTCAACTGGATAGAGTATTGCTCTTCCCGAAGAGCAAAGGTAGAGGTTATTTACTTCATTTCTAACTGCTTGAGTCTATTTTTTCAGAGATGGAAAGAATATCCCTGTTTGTTTTTCTGAGGTCAGTTTTTCCAGATCTTCTTCTTTCTGATCATCTGGGTGAGAGAATCTGCAGTTGTAAAAAAAAAACTCAGAGGTTGAGGAGAAGCAGTATTCTACAGATAGCAATTTGATTTTCTTTACTATAGTTACAGTCACTAGGAGGCTAATACAGCTGTCACTGATAGCCTGCTTGCCAGGGTATGTCCAGAAATAACTAGTTAAATAGATAGAATATTGTATTTTCAGGAGAGGACGTTATCAGTCATGGTGTATGCCAGTAAATACTTTGAGATGTTTTGCTAATAAGATCCTTATACTTTATAAAACAGCCAGTTTTTTTTAAGTATGTTCTGCTATTAGAAAGTATTAGATTTTACTTAAAGGTTTCAAAGAGCCTCCTCACACATATTGATACTTCATTTTATACTGATTTGTTAAGTTTCTTCTCATTAGAACTCTTTGAAGACATAGAAATTGTATGCTGGTTGAGTTCTTCATCCTTTAGGATCTATTAAATATCTTCTGATTTGTTAAAATACCTTCATATCTTTCTGATAACTAATGTTCTTTGTTTTTTAAAGCCACTGGATGTAGACAAAGATTCATCCCTGGTGACTCTTTGTTATGGACTCTGTGTTCTGGGACGGAGAGCTTTGGGGACTGCATCCCACCATATGTCCAGGTAAGGAAGGCATTTCTGTTTTCAGGAAAAGAGTAGGGGAAGCTGTATAGCATAAATCTGAAAAATCTGCGATAGCTTTCCAGGGAAGCATTCTGTGCTAATTTATTGCAAAAGGCCGTTTTTTTATAGATCTTTGGCTGAACATAGTTGAGTTCTCTCAAGTGGTTAATAGCTGGCTTTTAAAATTCACGCATATGGGTAACTACTGGTAATAAAAATTTAATGGAGTTAAGACTTTTTTAATAATCACCCCATAAAGTTTGATCGGTCTCCCCCTGTTTTATATCTGTTTTTCTAATGATTTACTTCTTTTTATTTTTCCATATTTCCACGTAGTTTTTGTCCAAAGCATTTATGCATTAAATATGGTTAATATAGTACATTAGATTTAAGTAGTATAAACATAAATTGAATTTCTTGATATACACATCTTAATGAATTAGAATTAAGAAATATTACATATTTCGGATTTCTTCTGTGATTATTACATGCTTTCCAATAGGCCCTCCTTAAGTTTTTGTAGCTTATATACACTTTGCTGTTGATTTTCATGGACTCACTGTTAACAGTGGTTGATAAACAAGGGTCTTAGCTCAAACAGGCCCTATCCCTTGTGAATTTGATTGAGGGGTTCCGGCATTATACAGTCTTTGGAATCTGTATTTGCAGAACACTCCTAGGTAACTCTGATGCACAACCACATGTAAGAATCAGTGTAATGGAAGGTCTTTGTCAAAATGTGTAAACTTTTATCTCCAATCCTAACAGTAATTTAGAGTCATTCCTCTATGGATTGCATGCCCTATTTAAGGGAGATTTCCGTATTTCTTCGATTCGAGATGAATGGATCTTTGCTGACATGGAACTACTAAGGAAAGTAGTAGTCCCGGGGATCCGCATGTCCATTAAACTTCATCAGGTAAGAAGAGGAAAACCATAATGTATTACTGGTGTTCAGTGGTGCTCGTTCACTTCCAAATTATGTTTCTTAGGAACTTTTTGGGAAATATTTCCATTTGAAAAACAGAAAAACATGATTTATGGCAAGATATTAAATCTCAGAAGCCTGAACGTATGTTTCTAAGAGTAAATTTGAATATTAACATTAAAGAGTGAACGATCTGGGCATGAACTTGAGGAAAACTGTAAGCAGTGACAAACTGGAAATAAAGGTCTCTTACCCTTAGAATTCTTGTTTTGACCTCACATTTTGCATGTGATTCAAGCCTCTTCTGTAGCTCAACGTTAGCCACTCACAGTGCAGTGTAGTAGTATCTCGGGGGAGTTGTAAGTGCCGCTATTACTGAACTATGTGTTTCATGTAGCGTGTTCTGTAGAATGATAGATGGTGAGGACAGATGTAGCCTTAGTTAAATAATCCTAGTAGGATAATAAAAATTGAAATGTAGCCCAAAAATACTTTTCCAAAGCCCTGCATCATTTCAAGGCTGTATTATGAAATTAAGTACTGGTACTTGGCTGCTCTAATCATTCCACTTGACAGTAGTCATCAGATCAGATGACAAAGACTACCTGATAAGCCTCATTAAAATGCATCTTTTCTACTCAAATCTGTTTGAATATTTTTCCCCCAAATAAAGGATGAATTAACTCTTCAAGTGATTTTACTATAAACTGTTGGAATAAAGGCAATGTCCCATATTATTTAGAGGATTACTGATCAGGGATATATTATTTGAAAGTCTCTGTGGAAAATGGAATACTGTTTTGAGGATCATGGAGAAAATATACATTTGGGAACAAAGAGCTGTCCATTTTCAGACTAGCTTTATAGTTTTGAGACAATTCAGTGTGTTACAAGACAAAAATAATGTTTTTAGATTAAAATGTTTTTAAAACTTCAGAATTTCTCAAAAGGCACTGATTAATATCTGCTATGTAGGAAACACTCTCTCTTATATGATATGATTATCTAACAACTCCAGATAGAGATCTTTAGTTAATTCTAAATGTTACAAGTATTTTGTCTCTGTCAGAGAAGAAACTGAGGCACAAGGTATCTATATTTTCTGATACCATAGGTCTTTGCCCGCATCTGTCCGTACAGGTGCTCCTACCTGTTGCTGCCAGGTGTTCCTTACATGTTTCTTTGGCTGTGGCATTATTGCCTGCCACAGAGTTTCTCTGCCTTACATGATGGCCCAATACACTTGGGTACAGCTCACTCTCATTATCCGTGGCTGACAATAACAGTGACAAACATTGGGGTAAGGGGTTGGATCGGAAACCCAGGAGCCACAGAAGGCTGGTAGGGAAGGTAGAGAACACAGATGTCCCTGGGGAAATTCCATAATTCTGACACACCTTTGAGAAGGGCAAGGTGGATCTAGTCAGTAGTAAGAAACAACCATTTACTGAGCATCATTCTGAGCCGGAATCTGGGTTGCCCGTGAGGGACTCTCAGGCCAAGAAAAGATAGGTCTGTAAACAGGTACTGGTAATCTCCAAAGTTTGTGTATTACATACTCCTGCGAACCCGCAAAAGTGAACAGTGGGCTTATATATTAAATGAGTGGATATGCATACACATTCCATAGAACCCAGAAGTTCCCCTCCAAATAATAACCTAAGAGAATGAAAGTTTCTGTCTATACAAAGAACACACATGTGCGCATAGCAGTCTTAGTTGTGATTGCCTCAAACTGGAAATAGCCCAACTGTCCTTCGACAGACTAATTATGGTGTATCTACATGATAGAATATTACTTAGCAATGAAAAGGAATGAACTACTGTCAGACTCCACAACATGAATGAATCTCAGGCATTATGCAGAGTAGAAGCCAGACATAAAAAGAGTGCATATTGTATGATTTTATTTATATAAAATCTAAAGACAAACTAGCCTCTAGCCACAGAGAGCAGATCAGTGGTCCCTGGGGACGTGGAGATGGAATGCCAGAAGACAGGAAGCAGTGTTTGGGGATGATGGAGAAGTTTTATATCCAGATCGTAGCAGTGATTACCTGGGCGTGCACATTTGTCAAAATGCATCTAACCGTGCACTTAAAATGGTATAATTTATTATATGTAACTTATACCTCGAACTTAAAAAAAAGATTTTTTCCCCAGAAAGTTAGGACTATAAATATTCTCTTAACCCTTGCCTCTCAGACAATTTTTGCTAATGTGTGTTTAGTACTTTGTAGGTGTTTTTAATTTTTGCTTCTTCCTTTACAGTTTTTTTGATCTTTTAATTCTCCAATCTAATGTATTATGTTTTGACTTCATAAATTAAAACTGTTATAATCTGTGTAAGATTTATAACTGTACAGTGTCGTACAGCATATTAGTGCCCTCATCTCCATGTCACCACAGCCCAGAAAATGTTTTTTTTTTTTTTTAACAAACTGGGGGAAACCTCATTTATTTATTTATTTTATTTTTGAGAGAGAGACAGAGACAGAATGTGAGTGGGGGAGGAGCAGAGAGACAGAGAGAGGTACAGAATCCGAAGCAGGCTCCAGGCTCTGAGCTGTCAGCACAGAGCCCAACATGGGGCTTGAACTCACACACCACGAGATCACCACCTGAGCTGAAGTTGGATGCTTAACTAACTGAGCCACCCAGGCGCCCCAACCCAGTAAATTATTTGAATCCCAGTTTGGTAGGTGAAGACTCAGAACTCAGAGAAATTAAGCAAATTGCCTTTTCCATGTGTTCTCTTGTTTATGTATTTTCTTGCTCTCTATTTAATCATTTTATACAACACCTTACCTCCTTATTTGTTTTACCATCTTCGTTAGTCTCAACGTCCAGTTTGATTTATAAGTGACATGATGAAAATCTTACAGTCTGTGATTGAGGACAGAGATTTTGTTTTGTTTTAAGAGAGAGAGTGTGTGCATGAGAGAAAGCGGGGGAGGAGCAGAGAGAGAGAGAGAAAGAATCTTAAGCAGGCTCTGTGCTCAGCAGAGACTGACATGGGGCTCAGTCTCACAACCCTGAGATTATGACCTGGGCCGAAATCAAGAGTCGGATGCTTAACCGACCGAGCCTCCCAGGTGCCCCGTATTTCTTATTAGTCTTTTTATCATTATTGCTTAGCACATGCTTGGCAGCCAATTAATGTTAAATAAATCAGTTTCATTATTTTAAAAAAATACATCTTGTGCATTGGCTTGTAACTTTTCCAAGTGTATTTTATTTATTTATTTTTAATGTTTATTTATTTTTGAGAGAGAGAGACGCACACAGTGTGAGAGGAGGAGGGGCAGAGAACAAAGGAGACACAGAATCTGAAGCAGGCTCCAGGCTCTGAGCTGTTAGCACAGAGACCGAGACAGGCCTCAAGCTCACAAACCTCAAGATCATGACCTGAGCCAAAGTCGGCCACTCAACCGACTGAGCCACTCAGGTGCCCCTTTAAGTGTATTTTTAAAATGCCTTTGAAAACTTTTGCCAGAACTGGGAACGTTTTCTCTTTTTATGTGAAACATAATGAAAAAGATCCCCCAAGAGCATCTTCCCATCACGCCACACCATTGTATAGCCCTTGCAGGAAGCAGCCACTGCCAATAATTTGATGTCTATCTTTTCTGATTTCCCTGAGTTCATAGACATTGCTGTCTAAATCTACATTTTCCTTTTTAAAAATATAATCGTGCTACATAAAATGATCTGTAGCACATGCTTTTCCCCCTATTTAATATAACATAGATGGGGCACTTGGGTGGCTCACTTGATTAAGTGTCCAACTCTTGATTTTGGCTCAGGTCGTGATCTCACAGCTCATGAGATCGAGCCCTGCATTAGGCTTTGCACAGACATCAAGGAGCCTGCTGAGGATTCTCTCTCTCCCTCTCTCTCTCTGCTCCTCCCCCCGCTTTCTCTCATGCACACACTCTCTCTCTTAAAACAAAACAAAATCTCTGTCCTCAATCACAGACTGTAAGATTTTCATCATGTCACTTATAAATCAAACTGGACGTTGAGACTAACGAAGATGGTAAAACAAATAAGGAGGTAAGGTGTTGTATAAAATGATTAAATAGAGAGCAAGAAAATACATAAACAAGAGAACACATGGAAAAGGCAATTTGCTTAATTTCTCTGAGTTCTGAGTCTTCACCTACCAAACTGGGATTCAAATAATTTACTGGGTTGGGGCGCCTGGGTGGCTCAGTTAGTTAAGCATCCAACTTCAGCTCAGGTGGTGATCTCGTGGTGTGTGAGTTCAAGCCCCATGTTGGGCTCTGTGCTGACAGCTCAGAGCCTGGAGCCTGCTTCGGATTCTGTACCTCTCTCTGTCTCTCTGCTCCTCCCCCACTCACATTCTGTCTCTGTCTCTCTCTCAAAAATAAAATAAATAAATAAATGAGGTTTCCCCCAGTTTGTTAAAAAAAAAAAAAACATTTTCTGGGCTGTGGTGACATGGAGATGAGGGCACTAATATGCTGTACGACACTGTACAGTTATAAATCTTACACAGATTATAACAGTTTTAATTTATGAAGTCAAAACATAATACATTAGATTGGAGAATTAAAAGATCAAAAAAACTGTAAAGGAAGAAGCAAAAATTAAAAACACCTACAAAGTACTAAACACACATTAGCAAAAATTGTCTGAGAGGCAAGGGTTAAGAGAATATTTATAGTTCTAACTTTCTGGGGAAAAAATCTTTTTTTTAAGTTCGAGGTATAAGTTACATATAATAAATTATACCATTTTAAGTGCACGGTTAGATGCATTTTGACAAATGTGCACGCCAGGTAATCACTGCTACGATCTGGATATAAAACTTCTCCATCATCCCCAAACACTGCTTCCTGTCTTCTGGCATTCCATCTCCACCTCCCCAGGGACCACTGATCTGCTCTCTGTGGCTAGAGGCTAGTTTGTCTTTAGATTTTATATAAATAAAATCATACAATATGCACTCTTTTTATGTCTGGCTTCTACTCTGCATAATGCCTGAGATTCATTCATGTTGTGGAGTCTGACAGTAGTTCATTCCTTTTCATTGCTAAGTAATATTCTATCATGTAGATACACCATAATTAGTCTGTCGAAGGACAGTTGGGCTATTTCCAGTTTGAGGCAATCACAACTAAGACTGCTATGCGCACATGTGTGTTCTTTGTATAGACAGAAACTTTCATTCTCTTAGGTTATTATTTGGAGGGGAATTTCTGGGTTCTATGGAATGTGTATGCATATCCACTCATTTAATATATAAGCCCACTGTTCACTTTTGCGGGTTCGCAGGAGTATGTTAATACACAAACTTTGGAGATTACCAGTACCTGTTTACAGACCTATCTTTTCTTGGCCTGAGAGTCCCTCACGGGCAACCCAGATTCCGGCTCAGAATGATGCTCAGTAAATGGTTGTTTCTTACTACTGACTAGATCCACCTTGCCCTTCTCAAAGGTGTGTCAGAATTATGGAATTTCCCCAGGGACATCTGTGTTCTCTACCTTCCCTACCAGCCTTCTGTGGCTCCTGGGTTTCCGATCCAACCCCTTACCCCAATGTTTGTCACTGTTATTGTCAGCCACGGATAATGAGAGTGAGCTGTACCCAAGTGTATTGGGCCATCATGTAAGGCAGAGAAACTCTGTGGCAGGCAATAATGCCACAGCCAAAGAAACATGTAAGGAACACCTGGCAGCAACAGGTAGGAGCACCTGTACGGACAGATGCGGGCAAAGACCTATGGTATCAGAAAATATAGATACCTTGTGCCTCAGTTTCTTCTCTGACAGAGACAAAATACTTGTAACATTTAGAATTAACTAAAGATCTCTATCTGGAGTTGTTATAATCATCATATAAGAGAGAGTGTTTCCTACATAGCAGATATTAATCAGTGCCTTTTGAGAAATTCTGAAGTTTTAAAAACATTTTAATCTAAAATCATTATTTTTGTCTTGTAACACATTGAATTGTCTCAAAACTATAAAGCTAGTCTGAAAATGGACAGCTCTTTGTTCCCAAATGTATATTTTCTCCATGATCCTCAAAACAGTATTCCATTTTCCACAGAGACTTTCAAATAATATATCCCTGATCAGTAATCCTCTAAATAATATGGGACATTGCCTTTATTCCAACAGTTTATAGTAAAATCACTTGAAGAGTTAATTCATCCTTTATTTGGGGGAAAAATATTCAAACAGATTTGAGTAGAAAAGATGCATTTTAATGAGGCTTATCAGGTAGTCTTTGTCATCTGATCTGATGACTACTGTCAAGTGGAATGATTAGAGCAGCCAAGTACCAGTACTTAATTTCATAATATAGCCTTGAAATGATGCAGGGCTTTGGAAAAGTATTTTTGGGCTACATTTTAATTTTTATTATCCTACTAGGATTATTTAACTAAGGCTACATCTGTCCTCACCATCTATCATTCTACAGAACACGCTACATGAAACACATAGTTCAGTAATAGCGGCACTTACAACCCCGAGATACTACTACACTGCACTGTGAGTGGCTAACGTTGAGCTACAGAAGAGGCTTGAATCACATGCAAAATGTGAGGTCAAAACAAGAATTCTAAGGGTAAGAGACCTTTATTTCCAGTTTGTCACTGCTTACAGTTTTCCTCAAGTTCATGCCCAGATCGTTCACTCTTTAATGTTAATATTCAAATTTACTCTTAGAAACATACGTTCAGGCTTCTGAGATTTAATATCTTGCCATAAATCATGTTTTTCTGTTTTTCAAATGGAAATATTTCCCAAAAAGTTCCTAAGAAACATAATTTGGAAGTGAACGAGCACCACTGAACACCAGTAATACATTATGGTTTTCCTCTTCTTACCTGATGAAGTTTAATGGACATGCGGATCCCCGGGACTACTTTCCTTAGTAGTTCCATGTCAGCAAAGATCCATTCATCTCGAATCGAAGAAATACGGAAATCTCCCTTAAATAGGGCATGCAATCCATAGAGGAATGACTCTAAATTACTGTTAGGATTGGAGATAAAAGTTTACACATTTTGACAAAGACTTCCATTACACTGATTCTTACATGTGGTTGTGCATCAGAGTTACCTAGGAGTGTTCTGCAAATACAGATTCCAAAGACTGTATAATGCCGGAACCCCTCAATCAAATTCACAAGGGATAGGGCCTGTTTGAGCTAAGACCCTTGTTTATCAACCACTGTTAACAGTGAGTCCATGAAAATCAACAGCAAAGTGTATATAAGCTACAAAAACTTAAGGAGGGCCTATTGGAAAGCATGTAATAATCACAGAAGAAATCCGAAATATGTAATATTTCTTAATTCTAATTCATTAAGATGTGTATATCAAGAAATTCAATTTATGTTTATACTACTTAAATCTAATGTACTATATTAACCATATTTAATGCATAAATGCTTTGGACAAAAACTACGTGGAAATATGGAAAAATAAAAAGAAGTAAATCATTAGAAAAACAGATATAAAACAGGGGGAGACCGATCAAACTTTATGGGGTGATTATTAAAAAAGTCTTAACTCCATTAAATTTTTATTACCAGTAGTTACCCATATGCGTGAATTTTAAAAGCCAGCTATTAACCACTTGAGAGAACTCAACTATGTTCAGCCAAAGATCTATAAAAAAACGGCCTTTTGCAATAAATTAGCACAGAATGCTTCCCTGGAAAGCTATGCAGATTTTTCAGATTTATGCTATACAGCTTCCCCTACTCTTTTCCTGAAAACAGAAATGCCTTCCTTACCTGGACATATGGTGGGATGCAGTCCCCAAAGCTCTCCGTCCCAGAACACAGAGTCCATAACAAAGAGTCACCAGGGATGAATCTTTGTCTACATCCAGTGGCTTTAAAAAACAAAGAACATTAGTTATCAGAAAGATATGAAGGTATTTTAACAAATCAGAAGATATTTAATAGATCCTAAAGGATGAAGAACTCAACCAGCATACAATTTCTATGTCTTCAAAGAGTTCTAATGAGAAGAAACTTAACAAATCAGTATAAAATGAAGTATCAATATGTGTGAGGAGGCTCTTTGAAACCTTTAAGTAAAATCTAATACTTTCTAATAGCAGAACATACTTAAAAAAAACTGGCTGTTTTATAAAGTATAAGGATCTTATTAGCAAAACATCTCAAAGTATTTACTGGCATACACCATGACTGATAACGTCCTCTCCTGAAAATACAATATTCTTCTATTTAACTAGTTATTCTGGACATACCCTGGCAAGCAGGCTATCAGTGACAGCTGTATTAGCCTCCTAGTGACTGTAACTATAGTAAAGAAAATCAAAATTGCTATCTGTAGAATACTGCTTCTCCTCAACCTCTGAGTTTTTTTTTTACAACTGCAGATTCTCTCACCCAGATGATCAGAAAGAAGAAGATCTGGAAAACTGACCTCATAAAAACAAACAGGGATATTCTTTCATCTCTGAAAAAATAGACTCAAGCAGTTAGAAATGAAGTAAATAACCTCTACCTTTGCTCTTCGGGAAGAGCAATACTCTATCCAGTTGAGGTAAATCACACAGAAACTCTCCTGGGATATGCCAGCTAGTCGATGGTCATAGTCTTCATCAATGTTTGGATTAAATGTTGGGTCTACATCAACATAATTTCGATCTGCACACAAACGGAGTCCTTCCTGCATGGTCTCATTAGCTAGCCACTCCTCCAGCTTAGAAGAAGTTGTAACATAATAAATGATACCCTAATGGGGAAAGGATAAAAAAAAAAATCCAGGTTAAATTATATTTGAGTTAACTCCAGTTCCTCATTAAATAAATTCCAACAGTTTATACTGGTTGTACGACTTAAAAATATTTATCTAGCTCAATACTGTAAGAATACATTTTTGGAATGCTATACCTCAGGCCTTTCTGGATGAGCAGTTAATTTAACACTTTAAAAATCACAGCCATTAATTCAGCAAGGCGAGTTCAAAATAATTCTATTGATTTTAGAGCTTCTGAGTTTAGGGTATTTTAAGAGAGGTAGAAAAACTTTACTGTGATGGATTTGAGAGATGTGTCAGAGAACGTTATCAAATCATCTTGTGATCCTAGGTCAAGTTATAGAAATATACCAGTAATACAGCAATGGAAATATATCTATTTAGAATCAGAAAATAGAAAATGCCACATACATGTGCAGACACACAGCATGTAAAAAAACACAAAATCTATCTCCCTGAGGTTGGGTTTAATCAAACATTAAATATAAGACTTAACATTCATCCCAGTCAGCACAAATAAGGTGATACACAGAGGAAGTAACACAGATAGGGAAAATCCAGATACGGGTCACTAAAACTTGGCACACATTTCCCTCTTGAAAATACTGGCTTTGTCTGCAGGCCGCCAAATCACAGCTGTGCTGTAGTCTTGTAAAATCTTTAGCAAAAACAGAATACCTGTGTGGTAAAGAACTAGCTTGCCCAAAGGGAGGTTTGGTATCTGCCCTTGGGTCCTGGGAAATAACGTACACTCCCTTGGAAGGACTTGGCTGATTCAGAGTCTTCGTTCACTTGGGGCTTAGAGCCATGACCTCTGGAGGAGCTGGAAACTAAGGCTGGCCGTGTGGGTGGTCAGCCACATCTAAGTGACTGGGCGCCAATGAAAAACTCTACGTGCCAAGGCTGAGGCAAGCTTCTTGGGTTGACAGCACTGTGAATACTGTCCCACACAGCTGCAGGGAGAAATGGGCATTATATGCACAACCGGAAGCTCATGCCGTAGTGTTTCTGGACCCTGCCCTGTATACCTCTTCATATGTATCCTTCTACCACAATAAATCCTGACCAAGAGTATAATGGCTTTGCGGAGCTCTGTGAGTCCTTCTGGCAAATTACTGAATCTGAGAGTGGCCCCCGGTGACCCCAAAACTGCACCTGGTGTCACGAGTAAGGGTGGTCTTGGGGAACTCCCAAATCTTGCAATATTTTTATTCGGTTTTATTGAAAGCAATGCAAAGCGGTGGTCAACAGCAAGGGCTCAGGAGTCAGGCAAGTGTACATTTTAAATCCCTAACTCCATTTGCTAGTTAGAGATTTTGGACAGGTAACATCTGATTTTTGTTTATTTGTAAAACAGAGATTTAGAAAAGTGGGTAAGATACATATATGTGTATGTATGCATATTCCTTAGCCCAGGGCCTGAAACATGAACTACAGATAGTAGCTATTATTATTAACAAACAAATGGACTAAGTTTCACTAAAAAAAGGAAATAGCAAGACCTTTATAGGTATACTTTACTGACTTTACTGGATACTAGAGAATTTAAATCACTACCTAGAAGCAAAGCACAGGTACCAAAAAAATTACATAAGCCTTTTCCAAGAACTTCCAACTATCAGAAGCTCTAACTAGGCGTATCCCCTTACCTTGACATAGTAAGTGGTGAGTACTTTCCGCAGATCAAAGACTTGAAGCATCGAAGCAGCACTATTGTCAGTGATGCTGTAGCCCTCCAGAATATACTTAGTGACTATCACTTCCCAGGCTAGCCAGCGCTGGCTAAACGCAGCATTAAATGAAAGCACATGAGGAATATGACCAGGCTCACAACAGCAAAATCCTTCATCTTCTTCAACGCCTTCAGTAATGGCCTCTACTTCTCGTTGTTGACAGTAAGTACCTTAAAGAGAGAGAGAGAGAGAGAGAGAGAGAGACGACTGAATACAAAGGAGGAAAAAAACATAAGAAGTAGAAAAATAAACGCTTCAAAGACACAGGAAATTTAGAAAGAAGACACCTTTAATAGTAATTGAAAGTATGTGATTGATTTGTCTTGGAATGTTCATTAACCAATTGCAGTAAGCTTCAGAAACTAGGCCTATTATATATTCATTTCTTGCAGAATCGCAACATGCATCAGTGCATTAAAGGTTCTGAAAATTTGTGCAGTAACTTTCTTAATTTTGATTTACTGATCCCAGACTTTCCAAATTTGGGTTTACAATAGCATTCATGTCAAATGAAGGCCAATGAGTAAAGGGACATCTCATGAAGGTTTGAGGTAATTCAATAAGGGAAGAATGGAATTAGAAGTGAATCATCACAGGGCACACGATACAGAGAGACATGCAGAACTCAAAAGAATCTGAGCTCTATTTACCAGTGTCATGTCCATGCTGCGAGCAAGAACAGTATGGACATCTTGCTTATTTGGATATATAAACTGTAAAGGTTCATGATAATTTAATCGTAAATACATAGTTCATTTTTCTGTTACCAATTCCAACCATAATTGGTTAAAATTATATTATTGGTATTTGAGGCTTATCTGCTGATAAAATTTCAATAAGCTCTGAGATCTGATTGTTCAGCACTAGCATACAATTTTTTGAAGTGACATTCTTTCATACAAGACACCAAACAACAGGCATTCCCTGCAGCAGTGTTATAAAACTGTAATACACAATTACACCCACAGCATATAGTGCCGGTAAGATCTCTGTCACACTGATGTTAATTTTTATCTTATCTTGTTCTGTGATCTTGCTTCCACTTAATTAGTAAAGTCTTTATACAACGATTATAAGGGAATTATACTTAATTTTATAAAGGCACACATTTAGGTCAAATAACTTACATGAGACTTTACAATACAATCTTTCTTTAAGGAGAACATCATACCATCTATGTTTGAAAAACACTGCTTTGAGAGAAAAAGACGCCAGGAAAACCAGCCCCGGCTGGTGGTGGTGGTGGTGGTGGTGCTGGTGGTGCTGGTGCTGCTGGTGGTGGTGGTGGTGCTGGTGGTGTGAAAGATGAGGCGGAAGAGGTAGGCTGGGAAAGGCTCATGAACCATGTTGTTTAGCACTCTAGAACTCTCAACGACTCTGCTGTTTCATTTCTTATTCAAATACATTCTCTGCACGTCCGGGATAATGCCACGCAGTGGTGAGAAAAAGAACCCTGGCTTGAACCTGACATTAGCAGGAGTGTCTGCTGCAGCTGACCTTCACATACGGTCAGGACTACAGATCTGTATTCGTGAACTTTTTTTTTCCCCAGAATAAGGATGTGTGTGATTTTAGAAAGTATTTTTCAAACCAATAACGGAAATGAAATTCAATCAAAAGTCTTCTAGCATCTTCTGAAAAGATCGTATTTTATTGTCGTCTCCTATAACCTATTAAAATATGAATTCTGTTAATTTGCTTTCTAATATTTAATTTAAAAAAATGAAAATGACTCAATCAGTAAAAGGGACTTGAAAAAAAAAAGGGACTCCTGGCTTCTGCTGATTCTGGGTTCTGAAAAATTTTGCATCTATGGCCACATGTGGGTTAAGCTACAGTTACTCTCTTAGCCAGTTTGGTCATATTTTGTATTACACTGGCTTTGTTACAAGCCTGGAGAAATTTCCTTTCTTTTTCCATGTGCTAGAATAGGCTAGAGAGGGCAAAGAATTATTTGGTTTCTAGAAAGAAACATCCTGAGACTGGCATTTTAAAAGCATGGCATGAAGCTGGGTCTGTTCCTTAGATTTTATGTTTTTATTTCATTTTGTTCATTTTGTCATCTTTCTGGAAGGTCTAGTCAAAGGTTTTTAAGCAAAGGAGAGACAGCCCTACTCTGTGCAGGTCACTTTGTGAATAGTATATGGAAAAGATACATGGCAAGAGGGAGCTTGGAGATGCCAACATTTACTGAGGAGACAGAATGAGACCCTTGTTCAGAGGGGCAGAATAAAGCGAACCGAGTAACAGAATTAATGTGGGATGTTTTTACCCCACCATCCAAATCCCATGAACATTTCCTACCTACCCCAACATACCTGAGTAATATACTTGGCTTAGAAAATGAAGTCATTAAAAAGTATTGGAATTAATACTAGCAACTTTTTGAAAAAAGAACTTTGAGACCTGAAAGGGATTCCAGAATACCTATAAGGAACTATTACCAATATTTCCTGGATTAGCTATGTCTTTCAGTCACTTCATAGTGAATAATTGATGAAATTAAGTAAAACTGGCAATTCTGAAAATGAGATATGTCAAAAGTAATCTGAATAAAAATCAAGAGGAATCCCATGAGCATAATACATTTCTGCCCTACAAAGTTTGACCTGGAAAACTGTGCTTGGCACAAGTAACATTTACAAATAAAAAGTTAACACTGTAGAAGCTATAATAATAAAATTTTGATAGACAAAAAAATGATTGATGACTCAAATCTTTGACATAAAATTTACACAGAAAAGAATATTAAGAATATCAGCAAAATAAAAATGGAAATGAAATAAATATAAAGGGATTTAACCAAGATGTACAATAAACTGATCAAGAAATTTGTTTAATGTCACCTAACATTTAGAATCCAGTACAAGACACAATAAAGTCAAAGAATTAAATTGGCTTAATGGAATATACCCCAGAAAATACATCAAAATGCTCAGTAGACCCAATTATCTTTCTGGCAAAATACTGACGCTCTTAATTAGTATTTTGAGAGGCAGGAGGTAGATGGGACAGGGAATAACACTGTGAAGGGAAGAAAATAACCAAAGATCACAAGATCCAAGCAAGAACCTAAAGAGACCTCATGAGAATTGTGGAATGAAGAGAAAGGAGAAACAGTTACATACTTATTTAATCATTCTACAAAATTAATTAATTATGTATTACATGCTAACTGCTGAAATAAGTACTGGATACACAATAATGAATGAAGCAGATAGCGTTCCGCCCTTGAGGAGCTTATAATCTACCACAAAGGTTTGCAAAATACAGCCTCGGGCCAAATCCAAGCTAAGAATGGTATTTGTGTTTTTTAGCATTGTTTAAAAAAAAAATCAAATAAAAATATGCCAGAGAAAATGTGTGTGCCTCCAAAAGCCTAAACTATTTACTATCTGGCTTTTTACAGAAAAAGTTTGCCGCTCCTGGGCTAACGGAGAAATAAACCTCAAACAAACACAAATAAACATGAAATTATAATTATACTGAGTGCTAAGGAAGTAAAAATGGCAACATGAGATAATCATGTCAGCCAGGTGTTTAGAGAAGGCTTCTCTGAGAAAGTGGTATTTAGGTTAATGCTTAAAGGTAATTAAGGAATTAGGCAGGTGGAAGGCTGGCGGGAGGAGAGGGATGGCTGGTGTGTTCTGGGCAAAGGGAAATGCAGTAAAAAGTCCTTAGTCAAGAACAGCACAGGTAAGACCCTGAAGGAAGGCCAGTGCGGCTAGAGTGAGTGAGGATGGTGGTATAAAGTGGGGTTGGAGAAACTGGCAACAGCTACCACACAAAAAACTACCACAGTGTGGTAGGGCATGCTAAGGAGTAGAAACTCCATTTTAAATGCAATGGAAAGTCACTGAAAATTTTAAGCATGAAAGAGATATGATCAAATTTGCCTTTAAAAAAACCCACTAGGACACCTGGATGGCTCAGTCGGTTGAGTGTCCAACTCTTGATATGGGCCCAGGTCATGATCTCACAGTTCATGATATCGAGCATGAAGCCTGCTTGGGATCATCTCTCTTTCTATCTGCCCTACCCCAAATAAATAAATAAACATTTTTAAAAAAATCGCTATGGCTGAGTAAAGAATTACAGACACCTCTTGCTATCCAAATCCAGCACAAATTCAGATAGTAAGACATACTATGTTCCCACATAAGTTTGGCAAACAGTGAGAGTTTGGATGGCAAAAAATTTGTCCAAAATTTTATTTGAATCTACTCGGTACCAGAGAATGAAAGTTGGGAGAGTGAGAATTTGGATCAATTTCTGATGTGGAGAATTTCTGACCAACATGGTGAAATTAGCAGATCCTAAAGAAGGACGCCCTTCTGACTCACACATACAGAAAGGCTAGATAAACTATCCTCCCTACACACATTTGCTTAAAAAAAAAAAAAAAAAGTTAAACAACAAAGGTGGAATCTTCAGGTACCAACAATCTAAAAAAAAGGTAAAGTCACGGCAGTAGTAGGTGTCATGGTGAGGGGGTGCTGACTTTTGGATGAGTCTACTTGGGTTAGATCTGAATGTAGGTAAGACTCTAGAGAGATGGGTTCTGTTGGAGAGGCAGAAACAAATCATAAAACAAGAATAGGATATTTTGAAAGAGAGAGATGGGATGATAAACATCACAAATGAGAAACAAACATAACGTTTAGTGCCTTAATTCGAGTGTCACATAAGCACAATCTTATTCCAGTGAATGGAGTAATTTTAGAAATGCACTTGCTCCATTAACAAAGATATTACCTAACAAAGGTCCAAACCTTCGGATTCAATACCAGGGTGGAAACAAAGCTATAGGGTATAAATCTGATTTGATCCTCTATCTAGTCAAATGCTTTCTTATTTCCCATTTCACGTCAAAAGCATGCAAGGCACTTCTTAGAATAGATCAAAACACAGCTTGGATGTTCTCTCTAAAAACTCTCAAGTTCAAATGCTTTCTAGATTGAAAAGATACACATTAATACGACTTTCCTCAATTCCTATAAAACGAGTTTCTATTCATGTTTACAAGATATTCAACCTATAGCTGTTGATGACATCAAGTTGATATGTTTCTGAACATGATTTTCTGTGTAGAAATAGCTTCATTTGTCATTATACAAAATTGCTGAGGGCTGGTAAAGAATAGGGAGTAACCGCTTAATGGGTGTGAGGTTTTATTTGGGGTGATGAAAAGGCTTTGAACTAGACGAGGTGGTGGTTGTGTAGACAGATGAACTGGGGGATGCCAGGCCGAGGCCCTCGACCCAACACGTCCCAAAGGTGTGGCTGAAGGCTCTTGGTCTTGTCACCAGAAAGAATTCAAGGACACAACACAGCAGATGAGCAACACAAGCGGAAAGCTCATCAAAGCAGAAGCACACTCACGAGATGTGAGAGTGGGCGAGGGCGAGACCTGCACCTGCAGGGGGTTGGGTTTCTATCATTTTAATGACAGTTGTTAACTTGGGGAAGGAATATTCATTACTTGAGATGGGGTTTTCTTGAAAGCAAGGTTTCACACTTTTTCTTCTGTGTTTGGTCAGGGGTCGCTGCCTATTTTGTCAGCCATCTTGGGCCTATCTGGTTTGATTGGGCTTCTTGCGGCTTTGTTCTGAGGTGCTGCCAGGACAGGCCTCTGACTCTCCTGACAGCCGGCCCGGGTTTCTTCTTTCCTGACCTCCAGGCATCCTGCCTGAACCTAACCAACCGCCCACTCTAACAGTTACACAACACTGTGAATGCACTAAATGCCACCGACCTGTCAGTGCATCAATGCCGTTGATGTTATGGGAGCTTCACTTCAAAACAGACATTTGCTGAGGACGAAGGCATGGTGTCTAAATGAAAGTACCTGGTTGGCTACTCTATGCCTCACATGACACAGCATTCTATGCTGCCAGCCATCCAACAAATATATGTAACTTCTCACAAAGAAATGACAAGAGAGCAAGCAGAAAACAACAGAAATTCAACATCACCAGGAACGTAGTCAGTTATACACAAATGTGTAGCCTTTACATATTCGGCCTACCACAAAAATGATTCTTCTCTGGGGCGCCCAGGTGGCTCAGGTGCTCAGGTGGTTAAGCATCTGACACTTGATTTTGGCTTGGGTCATGATCTCATGGTTCATGAGTTCGAGTCCTGCTTCGGGGCTCTGTGCTGACAGAGCAGAGCCTGCTTAGGATTCTCTCTCTGCCCCTCCTCTACTTGTGCTCACACGCATCTCTCTTCCTCTCTCAAAATAAATAAATAAACTTTAAAAAATAATAATAATAAAAAAGATTCTCTCTAAATGTGAAATTTGGAAAAGTATATAAAAATTGTTCTTTTAACAACTCTTTTCATTCCACAATTCCAAAGACTAAAGATCTAATTTTATGCTGACTTTTGAGATGTAAATATATAAAACCCACGTCACAAGAGTACGTTATAGAAATTAAAAGGTATTAATGCCTTACCTCTGAATTCAAGTCCCCGCAGCTGGAAAGTGACTAGCCCGTTGCCTATCTCTATAAGGTGCACTAATGCATTGAGGTAGTCAGAGGCAAGAATGAAACAGTCCCCTGTACTGTAGTTTCCCCCACCGTCCTAGGAGCAAATCACCACAGAGACTGTGCTGTAGGGATCTGGTTAAATGTTCATAAAAGATGGAATTCAGGTTGTTGTCATCTGATCCTGTAAGAAGGGATTTAAAAAGTTACATTTTACCCTACTGTTACATCAACAAGTAAGATTGTTAAATTAAGGCTAATTTCTAGTTAGGGAAATTTTTTTTGACAAGAAAATAATATTAATACCCTTACAATTTCTACAGAAAAATGAAACATAGGGCAATGAGAAAAGTTTCAGAATTTAGAGTTACAGCGTGCCTGGGTGGCTCAATCAGTGGAGCATCAAACTCTTGACATCACCTCAGGTGGGACTGAGCCCTGTATTAGGGATCCTCACAGAGCATGGAGCCTGCTTGGGATTCTCTCTCTGCCGCTCCCCTGCTCGTGCTCTGTCTCTTTCAAAATAAATAAATAAACTTTAAAAAATAAAATCTTAGTAAAAATTTTTAAAGTTAAAAAAAAGAAGTATGCATATTAATTCGGGACTTGACCTTTATAACATGCAAGATGGCATCATTAGCATCATGAGAATTCCAAGCCCCTTTGACAAGGACATACTAGAGCTACGGTGGGTGTTTTATCTACCAGTATGTGATAATGACAATCATTATCATCAAGTAACTAGTCCTACTTCATCCAATTTTAGAGTTACAAAAACTATCTGATTATTAATTAGGTTTCTCAAGTAGAGTATTTGAAGGAATCTGAGAATCAAATGGATACAAATATTCCAGTCTATCTTAGAGTTAGATTTCTTTTATTAAATAAACATATTGGAATTCTGGTTAATTTCTTACGGTTGGATTAGTGAGTTCACCCTCTGTGTGTCCAATTACTAACAGGTGGTCTGACAAAAGAATGTTTCCCCAATGACCAAACAAAGGAACCAGACTCTAGATAATGGGACCACCACCCAAATACCACGTACTGAAGCCCTATCTTGAATGGTTCCCTCACATGTCATCTCTATATACAATAAACTAAATGAAATTAAATGAATATTTACCTAAATATTCGGGGAAGGAGGGGAAGCAAATATATTAATACATACACCTACTGGTCAGATTGCATACTCTTTGATACACTTGACCAGTTCTACTTTAACTGTTCTACTTTTTAACCTATGGAAGACAATCTTTGAATGGCATTTTTAATTCCTATGAGCATTCTTAAAATGCACTTTATAAAAGATGGGTATATACATTGTAGACGCTCGAATTCACATAACTTTGCTAGAGCAAAACAAAAAGCAAAGGACAGACAGTAAAATCTTGGACCATGAGTAACTTATACTGTGAGTATTCCGCAAGACGAGCTAACATTTCTAATAAATTTTAACTTGATAAATGAGAGATGTCATACAATACAAGCAGTCATGACGCCGAATGTCTCATGATGACAACTGAGCCAATGGTTCTTGAAATTCGCTCTGATATCCAAGTGCTTTGGATTACAAGCATGTTTCCGGGATGAATTATACTCATAAACCAAGGTTTTACTGTATAGTCTTTGAAAAATGACAATTTGGAACTGACAGAGGATTCCCAGGAAGTTAGGAGGTGAAGTATATATAAACAAACATTCCTTAGACTTGCTTCTTTACTCACAAATCCAACTTTTACCTGGATTTCTATCAAGCTGGGAAGCCAATCTGGTATTTGAATGATCCACTCGTTTCGTGCTGAAGAGGGCAAAACAACATTTTTACGAAACTTTAAATTAAAAGGAGAAAACTATATAATATAGATGAAGTAAATATTATCACTTTATGTGTATCTCTGAGAAAAATCTACGATCGGTATATTGATAAAACTCCTCAGTAGCAGTTTAGGGCAAAGGTTTTTCACTCTCCCACCTTCGCCATACATAAACACAGCAGTTATCTCCTAACTGGTGTTAAACTGAAGTGGGTACAAAGACATTAATGAGTTTAATGCAAAATAAAATTTGATGAAAAATGTGTGCCACATATAGTTCTTAGAGATACACAGTGTGTGAAACATTTTTGCAAGGGGAAGGTACATCTATTAACGTCCAATGGTACAGTGTTCTTCACAGCAGTGGTTCCTAAAATGTGGTCCACAGAAATGGAAGCAGGGGCCTCAAGACCGTTTCAGGGAGTTTTCCAGATTAAAATTATTTTCGTAATAGTCTTGAGCTGTTATGGGCTTTTTCACCATGCTGACAACTGCACTGACGGTACAAAAGTAACACTGGGCATGACTACCAGCACTTCAACATGAATCAAGGCAGTGGTATTTCTTACCGCCACGCATGCACAAGAAAAACCATAAAACAAAAATTCACGTTTCAATTTCAAATGTCTTTAATGAAGCAATAAAAACAATTAATTGTATTATATCACACCTCCTCGGTACAGGTCTTTTTAATAATGTGTGATGGTTGTCTCAAGGAATAGCATTTGTACCACTGTTTGAATTGCTAGCTGCATTTGGTATGTTTTTCATGCAACATCATTTTTACTATGATTATTCAGAGTTGCATACTTGACAGACATTTCTCAAAAATGAAGGAAGTGAGTCTGTCCTGTTGTCAATAACAAAATTCAAGTTTTTAAGCAAAAATCGGAATTTGGGAAAATGTATATTTACTATAATGAGTTTGATAGCTTACCAACAAACACCTTCCTTACACCTCCTTTCACCTCCTTGTTAATGATCTTCTCCCCTTTGTATCCTAAGACCCTACTTCTCTCCTTAGTTCATGTAGTATCATGCTACAGGTCTTTGGAATTCCAGGTCTCTCTGGATTCCACATATGTACGCTATTAAATTTGATTTTCTCCTGTTATCTGTCTCATGTCAATTTGATTCCTAGTTGAGCTAGAAGGGCCTTGAAAGGCAGAGGAAATTCTTCTTCCCCAACAATAGATATGGTTTCAAGATTCCATATTGCAACTAATCTTTAGGAAACCACCATGTGTCAACTTCTAGTGAAAGATCAAAGAGAAATATCCACAATTATTTAAAAAGGCTATTAAAAGACTTCTTTCTTTTCCAGCTATGTGTCTGTGCAAGGCCAGATTTTCTTCATATAATTCAACCAAAACAACATATTGCAACAACAGATTGGTTGCAGAAGCAGTTTATGAGAATCCAGCTGTCTTTTACTGAGCCAGACATTAAAGAGATTTATAAAACTATAAAAAAAGTGATACTCTTCTCACGGATTTTCTTGCTGGTATAGAAATAACAGTAATTTTCATTAAAAAATATTACTTATATTAACACATAATGGGTTTATTGTTGCTATTTTTAAATTAAGTAATAAATATTTTGAGTTTTTCTGAGTTTTGATTTCTAATACAGTAAGTATCTGTAGATAAAACCTGTATCAATAAAAACTCCTCAGAGACTTCAATAACTGTAAAGAGAGTAAAGGAGTTCTGAGACCAAAACTGTTGCCACCGACAGTGTTTTGGACCAGATTTAAGTTAACCTGAGAAGAGAATATTAATAAGACAGAAATTCATGAAAAAAAGAAACACCAAGTGTGGTTTTAGATAAAAGACCAGAGCAAAAGCTTCCAATCCTCAAGCTAGTTCAATGTGTAAAAGGTGAGATCCACTATTTTCCCCCTATTAACTGCACTGATGTGGTGAAAGTGTAGAGAGAAAAGAAGTAGTCATGGAGATGGACCGGAGAATTACAAATCAGTACAAGCTCTTTCTGAATCAATGTCAATACATGTTAAAAGCCTTTAAAATGTTTGAGGCTCCATGACTCAATAATTCCCCTTTTGGATAATCTTTCTAAATTAATAAACAACAACAACAACAAAAAAGAAATTTGGAGAGATTACACATAAGGATAGTTAGCAGGCATCAGATGAAACAGCTAGACAAAGAAACTAAATCTAAATAGAGAAAATACTTTATGCACAAAGATGCATTAAAAAGTTCTCCTCGTGAGAAAACCAGACATAATCTATTGAAAATTTAGCTCTACAAATAGGTATTTTTCAGGAAACTAGGAGATAACTAATTATGACTGCTATGATGACATAACATTGTACAGCATAAAGTTTCAGAGCAGTATAAGGTGGAACCAATTCTAAGAAATAACGTTAAAAAAGACAGAAAAAGAAATATATTCACCAGAAACTAGGTTTTTAAAACATCTTAGAAAAAACGGCAGAGAAAATATAGAGCAGATACTCTGACTCTTCTAATTTTATTTGATTTTGAAACTTTAAGAGCACTTATAAAATTTTAGTAAAATATTTCAACACAAAAAATTATTAGTCATGAATTACTTATGATAACGCTGTTGATAGTTTTTCCTAGTGAAAAATAGATAAGATTGGCTTTCAAATGCTTTATTGTACTCACTTATAGTCTCTCTCCCAGAATTTGACAGGTCGAACATATGAAGTGATGAATATTGCACTTCCCAGGAAGGGATTTAGTGGAGTAGAAAAAAAGGCCGATACAGCAGCCTGAACAAACAACATGGCTGAATCTACAAAAAACTGGTTAAGGACTTCAACATTCATTTGAGCGAGCACGCGCACACACATACAAATACATCTCACAAACACATTGCCATTACGGCAATGAAAACAGTGTGAGGTTCATCAGAGGAATAAGGAAGAGGGGTGTCACTGCACAATATAAGGGGATACAAGTAGAAAGACAAGCCAGGATAGTACAGCCTGGCATGATGCTTTGAAGGGAATCAAATAAACATCCGCTAATACATATTTGGGAAAAGCCCATTTATTACCCTTGGATAAAGATTCTGGGTTTAATTTTCCAGACGATAAAACTAAAATTTACACAAACAAAAAATCTGTACTTCAATATCCACGTAGTCACTAACCTTTACTTTTGTTTAGAAAGTACTTTTAAGAAATGAGATTAGGAAATTTTAGACATAGTTAAATTACAATCATGATTATGAAAGCTGTTCATATCTTCATTTAAAAATATTTTTAGAGGCGCCTGGGTGGTTCAATCAGTTAAGCGTCTGCTCTTGATTTTGACTCAGGTAACGATTTCACGGTTTGTGGGTTCGAGTCCCGTGTCAGGCTCCACACTGTCAGTGCAGAGCCTGCTTGGGATTCTCTCTCTCTCTCAAATAAGTATTTAAAAAATATTTCTAAACATTTTGTATTTATTAAAAATACTTATATATGTAAACAAATTTTAAATCAGGATGAATTAATTATAAAACCTTAATACTGTCCTCCTGTTCAGATAATCTGTGGCCCACAGATACAAATACAAGGTAATCAAACCTGGCGCAGGTGTGCACTCAAAGGACTGACAGTATTTGATAATTTTTAACCCAGTAACTCATATTCTACGTCTGTGAAAGGTTAGGTCTATAAACCAACATTCACATTAAGGATATGACTGCCCTTTCTTATACAACTTTTATTGGAAGGATACGGGGCACTGCAAAGGGCTGAGCAAAAGCGTGGAAAGCAGAACCCCATGTAATCTGCCATGGGGCAATGTAAGTGTACACAAACTGCAATTTATAAAGGAGTTCCCAAAGCTGTAGGAGGAAAAGAAAAACAATCAGTAAAAAACTTACTAGATATTTGAATTAGAAAATGAAAGACCTCTAAAATGTGGTTTTTTCCTAATAAGAAAATGGCACTGAAAATATTTGCCATTTGCATAAAAGGAAATGAGGTATCGACTGGCAAAATACTGAATATAATTTAAGTAAAGACAGCTAGCTGATTGACGGATTTGTGTTTCATCTGTTTAAAAAACTCTATGCCCTCTATTGGCTATATTACTACTACTACAAGCAAAATAAACAAAGGTAGGAAATCTGGATGTTTGTAAAGCTTAAGTAATTCATATGTATATTTTTAATCCTAAAACATGTTTTCCTCACATTTTAGTACTCTGGAAACGGTGTATGTTTTAAACGCAATATCGGAAGAAATTTGAAAGCAGCTAGGCAGGAAATAAAGTTGTAATACAGTTGTCGCTGCCGATTTGCCGAAGGATTTCGTAGTGCATATTAGGCATCTGTTCATAATCTCAATTGTAATAGTCAATGGAAACACAATACACATTTTAATTTTATGTAAATTAAGGGTTTGTTTTGTTGTTGAACATGTCTTCAACACTGAAACAGAATTATTGTGTTTGCCCAAAACTGCCTCTGCATGTTAGGCAATGCAAGGCCCAATTCACAAAACAGACACAGAATCTTCAAAGTAAGAGGTTCAGACTAATCTGGTGCCATGATTCAGGCACCAAACACCTCATATTTAAATTGTTCAGTTAATTTGCAAATGAACCTGTTTAACTCCCAATTAAAAAAAAAAAATCACAACTTCAACCAATTAGAAAATGCAGATGAACTCCTGCATTCTTCTCCATGACTCAAAATTATGCTGGTAATCCTTGACACTAATGTGATCAGGTTGTCAGGAAGTAAAAGCGGCGTGTATATTATCAAGATGCCATTATTCACTGTCTAAAAGCAGTGATTCAGAAAACTTTGGATTCTAAGCATGAAACAGACTGAACTCAAATTTTGATTATAATACTGAAGAAAAAATGATATGCAATTACATGGATAAATGGTCAGTGGATAAAAACATCTCCGTTTACATTCATAGTAATTTTTTTCTTGTAAGATTAAACTGATGGTGCACCTTAGAATGATATCTTAAACACTATATCTAGAGATCTCTTAAAAATTACTTGCTTCCTATCATTGTTAAATTCTATCAACTAACCTTACTAATACGAACCCCTTAAGGACAGAGCTTTCTCTATCTTGTTCCCTGATGTAGCCTAAGCACCTAGAACAGCTGTGGAGCACTGGATGCTCTTCGAGAACAATCTGCTTAACAAATGAAAGTATTAAGAAAATCCAAACTAATTCAAGTTAAGGCTATTTCAAAAACTGTTTCTATTTTATTGCAACTTTCACTTTTTTCCCCCGAACAGTATACTAAAATGCCATACGGTTTCCAATTTAAATATTTAAATTTGTGAGAAACCACATGCTTCTTTATACAAACAATTCTTTGATTAACTTTCTGGCTTCCTCCTTTGGTTAGCCATGCTCACTAGAAAAGGAAATAAATGATAAAAATGCATACGAATTAGTGACAGAACAAATATAATACTGCAATATTTTAGAAGCTACTTAGTACAATATTTAGCACAATATTTTGGAATGGACTATCACTAAAACCTTGTTCAGATTAGGTTTTCCATTTGTACTGTCCCCACCCTAGGGGAGACCTCTATCACGTCTAAGTTACTGTCACAGTCTCTTAAACTGTTCTCCATACCTTTAGGTTCTCTCTTCCCCAAGTCATCCCAAATGTGGCTGACCAGGCTAACTTGCCTAAAATTGGGCTTTCATTGTGTTTTGTAGCTGTTCATATGCTTCAGCTCTCTGTCACCTATCAAATGGGATAATATATGTCAAAGTCCTTTGTATGTGGTCAGTGTTAACATGAAATCTAAACTCTATTTAATTTACAAATAATCTGACTGCACAACTTACTTCATTTAGAAAGGTAGGAAGGTACAGCAAAAAGACTCTTGGAATGGGAGGCAAAAGGCCCAGATTTTTGTCATCTCATTTGTAAAAGGACTAAAAGTATCTCTCTTATGGGTGGATAGTAAATCTCAGAAGCATTTTGTAATTTTCAGAGTATTCTGCAAATGTCACCAAACTAATTTCTGATTCCTCCCACACGGCCTCAGTGCCTTCAGTATTTACATCTTCATTCAACTATCAGGTTATCTCCTCCCTCCATCCTTCTACTCAATCATTACCATGTCTATTTCTAGGATTTTCAAAACCACATCCACTTTTCGAAGATCCTATATATTTAACAATACACAGTTAATGCTGTTTCACTAAATTTTCTATATAACTTAATCTTATCTTCCTAGCTATATAGCAAGAAACAGGTCTTTTATGGATCATAGTGACTAACATTGTTTAGGGATTCTAATAGCTTCTAAATGACTGGCTGACTGAAGGAAGATATTACTGAAAAGATAATGAAGCAAACGGAATGCAAGCAGAATCCTCACTAAACAGTACGTTACCGAGGGAGCTACTTTATACAGATAGGGATACTCCTGTCAGTGATAAATTACCTTGTTGAAGAGTATAGACATGAAGAAGAGATCCAACAGCATGGTCTCAGAAAACGCTTCGTAGTCAATTTTGAAAAACAGCACAGTGAAGATGACTGTGACATACTGATACGTAGGGCTGCTGAAAGAGGAGCGCAGCAACTTCAGACCAGCGATGGTGATCATTAAAGCACCTAATCTATAAGTTAAAGAAAACACAACTCATCAGTCAGTGGCTGAAAACTTTAGAAAATCTACTAACTTCAGAAAAATCACGATTTCATTTACTATGCTTACAATACATATATACACCAAAAGTGAACTTCTAAAAACGATTTATGCACCAAGCAAATGACATCCTAAAATAAACTATTATGTTCCCTTTCAACAGTATGTATTTTGATTCTTATTTCTCTACATAAATAAGCACACTTAAAAAAAATATAACAGTATTGCAATTCTAATATATGGTTCTCCAGTTAATATTTGTATTGCTTCCACAGTAATAGCGTTTAGCATATAAAAAACATGTGTTAACGCTTAACCAACAACATGTACCTAGGCTAGCGGGTAGGCCTACAGGATGACCGTGTAGGCAAACAACCACCTATACAGTTTGATTTACATGTACATAAAAACAGACATCTCTCAAATTGACCATCTAGTATTAGAAATTAACTTTATTTAGGAAAGGTTCTCTCATAAAATATTAGTTGAAAATAAGATGTCTGGAGTAGTGATATACAAGAGCAGGAAGAGATGTTCAGAAATTTCACCTCAATTTTTTTTATCTTGCGGTGCATTGCACTAAAGAGACACTCAATTGTTTATTTGATCACTGTCTTAAGACACTGCCTATGACAGCCCCTAGCGGTTACACACAGATGAGAGGAGTACTGTACTTACTCTGTATCCAGTTTTTTTGGACTAGCAATTGTCTCTGCGCTGCTACTAAGTTCATTAAGAACAATCAATGGGTAGATGATATTCTTCTCCACAAAAAGAAGCCACACATGAAGTTTCTCAAACCACATCATAGTGGCTGCATCTACCAAGACAATGTAAGGAGATCACATCATCTAGTGTATAAAATACAGCCATACCTCACTTTATTGAACTTTACTTTACGGCACTCTGCAGATCGGGTTTGTTTGTTTGTTTACAAATTGAAGGTCTGTGGCAACCATGCATTGAGCACGTCTATCAGCACCATTTGTCGACAGCATCTGTCACATTTTGTTAATTCTTGCCATATTTAAAACTTTTTCTTTACAATCGTCTTTGTTACAGGGATCTATGATCAGGGACCTTTGATGCTACTGGTGTAGCTGTTTTGGGATAACCAAAACTGCACCCATATAAGACGGCAAATGTAACCAATAACATGTGTGTTCTGACTGCTCCACTGATCAACTGTTCCCCCATCTTTCTCCTTCCTTTTGGGCCTCTCTATTCCTTAAGATTAAAATTAGGCTAATTAATAACTCTACAATGCTCTTTAAATGTTCAAGTGAAAGGAAGAATCACACATCTCTCATTTTAAATCACAAGCTAGAAATTATTAAGTTTCATGAGGAAGGCATGTTTAAAGCCAAGTCAGGCCAAAAGCTAGGCCTCTTGTGCCAAACACTAGCCACGTGGTGAATGCAAAGGAAAAGTTCTTGAAGGAAATTAAAAGTGCTGCTTTAGGGAACATACGGATGATAAGAAAGTGAAACAGTCTTATTAGTGATATGGAGAGAGTTCGAGTGGTCTGCATAGAAGATCAAACCAGCCACAACATTCCCTTAGGCCAAAACTTAATCCAGAGCAAGGCTCTACCGCTCTCCAAGTCAGTGAAGGCTGAGAGAGGTGAGGAAGCTGCAGAAGGAGAGTCTGAAGCTAGCAGAGGTTGGTTCATGAGGTTTAAAGAAAGGAGCCATCTCCACAACATGAAAGCGCAAGGTGAGGCAGCGAGCGCTGATGTAGAAGCTGCAGCAAGTTCTCAGAAGATCCGGCTAAGATTAATGAAGGTGGCTGCACTAACCAACAGATTTTCAATGTGGATGAAACAGCCTTCTATTGGAAGAAGATGCCATCTGGGACTTTCATAGCTGGAGAGAAGTCAGTGCCTGGCTACAAAGCTTCAAAACTCTCTTGTTAGGGGCTAACACAGCTGGTGACTTTAAGTTGAAGCCAATGCTCATGGACCATTCCGAAAATCCTAGGGTCTTTCAGAATGATGCTACTCTACTCTGCCTGTGCTCTCTAAGTGAAACAATGAAGCCTGGATGACGGCACATCCATTTATGACATAGTCTACTGAATATCTTAAGCCCAATGTTGAGGTCTACTGCTCAGAAAAAGAGATTCTTTTCAAAATACTACTGCTCATTGGGGCACCTGGGGGGCTCAGTCGGTTATGTGTCCAACTTTGGCTCAGGTCATGATCTCACAGTTTGTGAGTTCGAGCCCCATGTCAGGCTCTGTCTGCTTTGGATTCTGTGTCTCCCTCTCTCTCTCTCTGCCCCTTCCCAGCTTGCTCTCGGTCTTCTTCTCAAAAAATTAAATTAAAAAATTTGAAAATACTACTGCTCATTGACATGTCTGCAAACAGAACATCCATTCTGCAGCCCATGGGGATCAAGGAGTTATTTTGATTTTCAAGTCTTATTTAAGAAATATATTTCATAAGGCTATAGCTGCCATAGTCAGTGACTCCTCTGATGGATCTGGGCAAAGTAAATTGAAAACTTTCAGAAAGAATTCACTATTCTAGATGCCATTAAGAACATTTGCAATTTGTGGGAAGAGGTCAAAATATCAACATTAACAGAAGTTTGGAAGTTGATTCCAACTCTCATGGATGACTCTGAGGGTTCAAGACTGCAGTGCAGGAAGTCACTGCAGATGTAGTGGAAACAGCAAGAGAACGAGAATTAGAAGCAGAGCCTGAAGATGAGACCGAATTGCTGCGATCTCAGGATAAAACTTGAACAGATGAGGATGAGCAAAGAAATTGTTTCAGGAGATGGAATCCACTCCTGGCGAAGATGCTGTGATGGTTGTTGAAACGACAGCAAAGGATTTAGGATATTACATAAACTTAGTTGATAAAAAGCAGTGCAGAATTTGAGAGAATGACTCCAATTTTGAAGGAAGTTACACTCTGGGTACAATGCTATCAAATAGCATCCTACAGAGAAATCACTCATAAAAGGAGTCGACTCATGTAGCAGACATCATTGTTGTCTTATTCGAAGAAATTGCCACAGTGTGCCCAACCTTTGGCAACCACCATCCTGATCAGTCAGCAGCCATCGACACTGAGGCGAGGCCCTCCACTAGCAAAAGGATTCTAACTCGCTGAAAGCTCAGACAATGGCCACCATTTTTTGGAGAGTATTTTTAAATAAAGGTATGTACACTGTCATTTTAGATATAATGCTCTTGCACAGTTATTAGACTACAGTGTAAACAAAGCTTTTATATGCACTGGGACGCCAAAAAAATTGGTTTGTCTTGCTTTATTGGGATATTCACTTAATTGCAGTGGTCCATAACCAAACCAGCAATGTCTCCTAGGTATGCCTATAGTAATAAACGATGCAAGAAATAAATAAATAAACGATGCAAGAAATCCAGTATTTCAACCAGTTGTCAACTTCTATGAATTCTGATACATGTTCAATTTTGCAATTTAGATGTGACTTAAATCTAGATGGGGGGCCTAGATGGCTCTGATCTCAGTTCAGGTCATGATCTCATCATTTGTGAGTTTGAGCCCGGAGTCCGGCTCTGCGCAGGCATCAGGTAGCCTGCTTGGAATTCCCTCTTTCCCTTTCTTTATGCCCCTCCCCCACTCGTTCTTGCTCCCAAAACGAACTTAAAAAAAATTTAGATGAATATCTTTTTAAATTTTAATTCTTCAAACCTCAGTTTTTAATCATAACTTTTTCTCATTTATGCCTATAACTTCTGGAGAAAGGTTACTAAAGATTATGAGACTGTCCTTTTTCCTAAAAAGCAATTAAAATTATCTGTTTTTAAAATCCTAAGATACATATGTGTGTGGGCATATATATGTGTGTATATCTTAGAAGATATACATCTCAGAACACGTATGGAAGTATGATATGTTTTAGAGTCACACGTAAGAGTCACTGCATTGCTAGTAGCATTTTTTCTAATACTTTCACATTATTTCATTGGGGAAAGTATCTAGGATAAACTGAAAGACTTAAAATAAGGTTCTCTAGCTATCTGGAAACAATGCCACCTGACTTCAGGAAATTCTCTAATGGATGATATTTTTCTTTCCACTGCTAAAGTCAGTAGAAGGGAAAAGAAAGAAACTTTGCTAATACCTAGTGCTTTCAATAAGTCAAACATGTTATATTGATTCAAAATTTGTAAAAATTTAGACTAAACGTTTTGTTAAGATCAAAAGAGAAATAATATGATCAACGACTTACTGTAGGGAAAACTGCTCTTCAAAACGAATCAGATGCACTTGCTATCATTTATACACGAAAGCAATACTAATAGTTCACTATCAAAATAATACATCATTCTAAGTTATTTTCCTGACCGTACGAAAGAACTAGAACAGACTGTCATACAGTTTTATGTCTTTTTTCCTTAATTTTTTAAATGTTTATTTATTTATTTTGAGAGAGAGAGAAGAGGAGGGGCAAGCAGAGAGAGAGGGAGGGAGAGAGAGAATCCCAAGCAGGCCCCACACTGTCAGCACAGAGCCTGACGTGGGGTTCGAGCCCACGAACTTGGAGATTATGACCTGAGCTGAAATCAAGAGTCAGACACTCAAGCAACTCAGCCACCCAGGCGCCCTGTGTCATTTTCCCTTATTAAAAGAACACATATTGTAAGAAGTCTGCACAATGCCATTACTGCAACCTACACATTAATGTTTAATTATCTCTTCAGGATCAAACTGGTGATCAAGGTTACAGTCCTATGATGCTCTAAGCAATTTTACTAAAAGGCCCAAGAAATTTGCTTTGAAAATGCAAAGTCAAGTTTGGTATAGAAAACTTTCAAAAGCTTCAGAGTTCTCTAAACAAGTTAATTTATCTTCAAACAACTGAGGAATTTACTCTCCATAATAATTCATTGACTGAAAAAAAAGTTTGAGGAAAAACCACTGGCTTGTTTAATCACTGATATATAAAAAATTATGACATCGTTTGAACTTTTATTATTTCTCTAAAACAAGCAAGTATGGTATACTGCAGGTCATGGGGCCAATGAACAGAGACCAAATACTTACAATAGGAAAGACAAGTCAGGATTTAAATTGGACTAGCTTTTTACCTCTTTTTGAGTCATTTTATACTTTACCCCAAACCTGAACAAGTAAGAACAATTACAAATGTTTTAAACTTCTTTTTTCATCTGATCAACTCTTTTATATCTTTCTCCGGTAGGACACAGTGACTCTGGTGGAAAGAGGAACAAAATTCTCCCTTTTCCCCCTATGCTTTGAGCTAAAAATATTTCAAATACAAGTCTTAAGGAGGGCTGGGTTGCCTGTATATAGAAAAGAAGATTTAAGGAAAGAGTAGGGACTAGAAAGAAGCCATAAACATGCATGGAAGGATTTGTCAATGAGAGGAGGTCTGTGAAGAGCAATACAGAGAGGAAGTAAATTTTATTCCGTGGAAGTTGGCATTGTAGCATTGACATTTATACTTCAACTGAAATTAAAGCATCATGCAAAAGGTTTGACTCATTACAACTTCATATCTAAGTATAACAAACACAAGCCACAGTGTTACTTGATGATGCTTATTTAACTGTCTCTGTTAAAGTAAAAAAAAAAAAAAAAATCCATAATATTAAAAAGAAGAGTATTAACGAAATACTTACTCCGAACTTCGTATTGATTATACTCCACTGTCTTCAGCAGAGGGTGAGAAAAACAGTGCCATGGTAGCTGTTTTCTAACTTGAGGCAGCACGTAATGGGTTACAAAACCCACGAAGCCGACCAATGCATACAACACATACTTGAGAGCAGGCTAAAACAAGAATAAAATTGAGAAAATTAAAAGTGATTCTGAGATCCACAGAACTTTTAATTTGTCAATTCAATTGCTACTTATTAATAGAAAATAGCAAAGTCAATTTGAAAATCTAAGAATGATATAAATATATATTATCAAAAATATATATAAATATAAATAAACTGATATAAATATATAAATATATCACATATAAATATATAAATATAAATATATTTATATATCATATATAAATATAAATATACAAACTGATATAAATACATGACTGATAGAAACGTCTGTCAACATTTTACATTGCTTTATTATGTAGTTTTTCTGAAACTTGTACCAGGGTTGCCCCATACGATCAGCAGATAGAGAGGGAGTGGTGGTATGTCACATCCGACATCAATTACTAAATGAGGTCTTGGGCTTTCTCTCTCTAGGATCACTGGCTCTGGGGAAGACCAGCTGCCCTTCTGTGTAAATACTTAAGCAGCCAATGGCAGGGCCACATGGAGAGGAACTCAGATCTCTGGCTAATGGTCAGCAAAGAACTAGGTCCTACTGACAGCCTCAGTTGATGGCAACCCTATAGGACTGCAGCGTCATAACATACCCTGAACTAGGATCACCTAGCTAAGCTACAATTACAATCAGATTCATGACCCAGAGAAACCATGAGAAAATAAAGATTTGTTGTTAAAACCAAACAAATAAAACATCATCTATTTCAGCATTATGGACAAATAGTATAATAAAAAAATGAGCCTAAACAAAATTATTTTCCCCCAATCAAAAGATCAAAATGATTCCTTACCTGCAACACTGTGAACACTGTGCTTACGTGAATAGCAAAATACAGCACACCAATTACAATGCATACTACTAGGTCAGATTGTAAACGCTCACTCTGCGGAAGAAAACAGAACCAGCCAACAATTGCATAAAATTTTAAAAATATGCACTTTTTATTTTCATTGACCCTATTCTTCTAGATAGCTCTTATATGTAACAATTGGCTATAAGAAGTCTTTTCTTCCTCAATTTCCTGATATCTTGGTTTGATACTATAATACCAAAGAAATTAAACTAGTTCCACAAAGTGTAGAACATAACAAAGTCTTTTAGAATGAAGATTTTTGCCCCCAATGATCTGTAAGTTTGATTTTTACATATGGGAAAAAGAAATGAGGTACTTAAGTCGCTGTATCATTTATAGGGGATACTCTTTTGGGTCACAAAGTTATATTTTCATTGTTTTTTTCTGAAATGCTGAAACTGCATAAATAGGTCTTATTTACTTACTGGATTTTGGCTTTTTTAGTGCCGGTAGTAAACCAAAAATCTCTTGATATCTTCACTGCACTCAACTGACTGCAGATTTATGCTAATATTAAGCTAGATTAAGAAATATCCTACTATATTTACCATGAAATGTCCTTTGCTAACATGGAAACTGAAGTCAGAAAAAAATGTTTCAATTCTATTGTGGGCAGTTCTGTACTTCTGAAGCTTTCTGAAGAGTATGTCAACAGCTCAAGTTCAGTAAAGGTAAATAGTATAACTAACTCATGACTGGTATTAATACAGTTTTTCGCAAACTGGAAATACTCTAAAATAACTTAGAAAAAGAATGTTTTATGTTCTGTTCCATAAAGCTGATAATTACCAAGTAAGACAGACCTTAAATTCACTAAATTAGAAAATTTTTAAATTACTACATTTTCTTAAATATATTTAATTAGTACAGATAATTGCTCTCCCCTTCAATCTGAAAAATACGCATGCACACACACTTTTCAGATTGCCCCCGGGAAAGAAAACATACAGAACGACTAGCAGATGATTTACAAGGACCTAATTTTTATCGACAAGAACACCACAAAATCTGATTTATGTTAATATTCATCTTTCAAATCCCAGTTTAACCTGACTAGGATTAAGAATTCTATAAACAATGAAATTACTTCATTTCACCTCATCTGAAGATGAATGTTTAGCACACTGTTTTAATTACACAGAAACAAACTTTGAGGAATGAGCATTTCTTAACAGGTTAAAATTGGACATAAAGGTAATCAACAACATACAACTATACAAACATTTTCTCCCAGTTACAAAAAGGCTTTTGTGATACAGCATGATGAACTGTCTCAACTTTACATACTTCAGGTAATTGTAAAAAGCGTAAACTTACAACAGAATTTCTGAGTTTTTCAGGCAGTGGATCTTTTACTTCAGAGAGAGGGTCTTCTGGATTTTTCTCTTCTGTTTTTGGAAAAATCTTGGATTGCACCAAAGAGCTTGAAATTTTAAAAAATGAAAAAATAGTTAATAAGAAATACATTCATAACCTAAAATCCAGCACGTGTAGGCAAACGAAGCTTATGATAAAAATAAAGTGTTCCGAGTGTATTTAATCATCACCAAGTGAAAATGTCTGAACAGTTTAAGATGCTATAAATAAGCATACAATGAGAATATTTTTATTAATATATAGTTTTAATACTTTTTAGGAAAGAAAAAGCTAACAAACATTCTCAGCCAAATTGGCTAGAATGATCCAAAGTTAAAATATTTGAAACCCAATATAGATTAGGTCAACAGTACTTTGACAAGGCCGTGGGAAAGTTAAACCTGAAAGAAATGTGACCTTGGTTAAATTTCTTTATTTCAAGGACAATTGATCTCACTTACAAAAGCACAGAGGGATCACTGCTTTGTCGACTGAGATGATAGGATACTGCTACTAATAAACCACAAAAAATGGAGAAAAGTACTGGAATATGTTGGCCATCCCAAGAATCCTGTTGGGAAAAAAAAAGTTTCACAGAAAAATCTGCTTCTCTCTTATCATCTATCATACAGTCCTTTTATGTCAGTATTTTGGAGGAAAATAATCAAATTCAGCCAAAACTTTTTAAGCCATATTTATTAATTGCATTTTATTCCAGATAAATTTAGGCTTATTACTTTTTAATGAGCTAGACTCTAGCCAACCAGTAGATCACCTTCAGGTAGGAATAATACATTTGCTTCTGATGTGTCCTGCTGTCCAATTCTTTCATTTTAAGTGGTATTAATCTTATGGTAAACTCTGTTCTCCCTTTAGAAAAACTAAGTAACTTGGTGCAGCACATATTTGATTATATATAATAATGGAGCAGGGAAAAGGCAACAGATGGTACAATACATTAGATAAAAAAGAATATTGACACTGGTGTGCTTTTTTCTTGATAAGTTTGCTCATAATATGCTATTATATCTTCCAGAAAGTTGAGTAGGCATTCAGTGCTCTTGAATAACGAACTCCATATTCCTCGAAATAAATAATGCAAAGGCTATCTTCTAAAGCCAAGCAAACATGTGGAGGTGGGTATGTCACGTCATGTCTGCTCACTGAAATGATCCCTGGAGTCTACGAGCATTGGAACTGGCAGACAGTAGATGATACTGACAAAAGGGATAGTTAAAAATTCTTAAGTATGGTCTGTGAGGTAAACAGCATTCTAATCCTTCTTCTTTCTCTGGGGATTCAAGAAGGGAGAATGGCCAAATCATGGAAAGAGACTAAGTGTCCATCAACTGATGAATGGATAAAGAAGACGTGGTTTATATATACAATGGAATACTATGCAGCAATGAGAAAGAATGAAATCTGGCCATGTGTAGCAACATGGATGGAACTGGAGGGTATTATGCTGAGTGAAATAAGTCAGTCAGAGAAAGACAGATACCATATGTTTCCACGCATAGGTGGATTTTGAGAGACTTAGCAGAAAACCAGGGGGGAGGGGAAGAGGGGAAAAGAAAAAAAGACACAGAGAGGGAGGGAGACTCCCAAAGACTAAGAACAAACTGAGGGGGGAGAGTGGGTGACGGGCACAGAGGAGGGCACTTGTTGGGATGAGCACTGGGTGTTGTATGGAAACCAATTTGACAATAGATTATTTAAAAAAAAAAAAGAAGAAGGGAGAATGGGAGGAGTGGGAATCCAAATTGTATTTTATTATACAACTTGCTTTTTTTCCCCCCATTTAATAACAGTCTTGAAAATTATTACACATCATAACATACAGGACTTTTCTTAATGGCCACATCAAAATATCATTATCATCATATTGAACATTAAGTGTCAAGCAACCCACATTCTTAGATCTTTGCTAAATATTTCTTAAACAATTCTTATTACCATCCTTGAAGATCTGTTCTATTGCTCTCAATTTATAGATGAGAAACTTAGGCACCTCTAGAGAGTTCAAGTAATCTGTTAAGTGGTAGAGCCAGGAACTGAACCTCCTGATGTCTAGATTTGCTGAGAAGGAAGTTAAACAATATAGAAGAGTTTGAGAATGAAAGAGAGATAAATACATAAGGAAACAAAGTAAAAGAGAAAAGAAAATGCATGTAAGAAAACCCTTTGCATAGTGATAATAAGGGAAACATACACATAATAAGAAAGACCATACACTAGAGATATAGGGTAAGAGATGAAGGAAAACCTAAGCCTCTAACTTCCAAAGAGCACAGTCCATGGATGATGCCTAAAACTTGACAAAACATAAGAAATGCAAGTTAATTAGACATAAGGAGGTAAATACCAAAAGAATCAGCTCAAAGAACTGAAAGCGGGAACTCTGAGGAAGGGATAAAGAGGTAGGAGATTTTTGTTTGTAGAAATACCTGATTCTTTGAAAGATATACAGGCACAACTTTAAAAAACATTAAAACTAATAAAAAACATGTCCAGTGCAGCCACTTTAGAAAACTGGCAATTTCATTTCTAGCTATTTACCCAAGCAAAATGGAAACACATATGTATTCACAGCAGCTCTATTCGCAACATTCCTAAACTATAAACAACTCAGATGTTCACCTCTAAGACAGCAGAACGGTTGTGACATACGTGGCATATGTGTCATACGCATATGGCAGAAGTAGGGACGATTTAAAACTAAATGGGCTGTTTCCCTGGAATAAAAAGGAACAAACTACTGATATACATAATGTGGATGAATCTCAACTGAATCTACTGAACAAAATACATCAGCTATAAAGAGGTATAATTCCATTTAGATGACGTTCAAGAACCCAAAGCTACAGTAAAAGTGGTTGGGGCAGGGGGACTGAAAAGGAACACAAGGGAAATTTCTGGTGGGGGGAGAAAAAGAGCTATGGGAGGGACATAGAGAGAGGGAGTGAGAGAGAGAGAGAGAGAAAGAGAATTCCAAGCAGGCTCCACACTGTCATAGTGTAGAACCTGATGCAGGCCCTGAACTCACAAACCACGAGATCATGACTGAGCTGAAATCAAGAGTCAGCTGCTCACTTTCGACAATAGCCAAAACATGGAAAGAAACTAAGTGCCCATCAACTGACGAGTGGATAAAGAAGATGTGGTACATATATACAATGGACTACTATGTGGCAATGAGAAAAAATGAAATCTGGCCATGCGTAGCAACATGGATGGAACTGGAGGGTATTATGTTAAGTGAAATAAGTCAGTCAGAAAAAGACAGATACCATATGTTTCCACGAATAGGTGGACTTGGTGAGACTAAGCAAAAACCAGGGGTGGGGAAGAGGGGAAAGAAAAAAAAGACACAGAGAGGGAGGGAGATAAAACATAAGAGACTCTCAAAGACTAAGAACAAACTGAGGGTGAGGGAGATGGGGCGGGGAGAGGGGGTGATGGGCATTAAAAAAGGGCACATGTTGGGATGAACACTGGGTGTTTTATGTAAACCAATTTGAAAATAAACTATTTTAAATTAAAAAAAAAAAAAGAGTCAGCTGCTTTAACCAACTGAGCCGCCCAGGCGCCCCAATATTTCTTCATTTTTGAGAGAGAAAGCATGAGTTGGAGAGGAGCAGAGAGAGAGAGGGACAGAGGTTCTGAAGTGGGCTCTGAGCTGAGAGCAGTGAGTCCGATGCAGGGCTCGAACTCATGAACTGTGAGATCATGACCTGAGCCGAAGTCGGACGTTCAACGGACTGAGCCATCCAGACACCCCCAAAACGATTTACTTTTAATAATGGTTAACTATGAAATTGCTTTTGAATTCCAAGTAAATGACAATGACAATAATATTCGACACATGCAGATCATGGAAATTAATGCTAAAGTGGTCCCAGGGAGAATGGGGGAGGGAGGCTTACATCAGTATTAGTCAATTTAAAACAATCTTCACACAGAAAAATAGCCTTAAGGACAGAATCATACTACAACGTGCCGCTCACCTTTAAAGCGCCGTAACACAGTCCATACAGCAAGGCCACTGCCACGAGGCTGCAGATAAAACTGTAAACTGCAGCGAGCAAGCTGGTAGTGGCTAGACAGGAAAGGGGAGAAGAGTGAGTGTCTTATAAGCATTTATTGAAAATACACATCTACAAAGGTCACTGAAAAATATTTAAAATGGTATAATATTGACTACAATGAAATATCCACTTATTTGACTTTTAAAAATTCAGTTACGTCATCCTCTCCTTTCCAGAGATTTTGAAACGACAAAGATTTACTATCCACAACTTTTGATACGAGACAAAATATATTCACCTTGTAAGTAATGAAAATTTACACACGGCAGAAGAAATTGGACCTATATTATGCTTCAAGATTGTATCTTATTATTTACAAAAGTATGAGAAAATGAAGCTTGCCAAGGCCTAAAAGGAACTGGTGATATATTTGGTATTCACTGAAAGATATTAGCCTCTGTAAACAGAATGTGTATTACCCAAAGAAGTAAATTTATATTCCCATGTGTTAATTAATTCTCACAAAAAAAGTGAGATTTGACTAATTACTAACTAACAACAACAAATAGGTCCACCTCTTCAATAAGTGGTGCTGGGAGAACTGAACAACTAAATGCAAAAGAACAAAACTGCACTACTTTCTCACACCATATACAGAAATAAGCTCAAAATGGATTGAAGACCTAAATGTTAAGACATGAAACCATAAAACCATAAAAGAAAACATGGACAGTAATCTCTTGGACATCAGGGTGAGCAATATTTTCTTGGCTCTGTCTCCTCAAACAAAGATAACAGAAACAAAAATAAACAACTGGGACTATATCCAACTATAAAAGCTTTTGCAGAGTGCAGGAAACTAACAACAAAACAAAAAGAAAACCTACTGAATGGAAGAAGATATCTAAAAAGACATATTATTCAATAAAGGATTAATAGCCAAACTATATGAAGAACTTATACAACTCAGCACAAAACGGGAGAAAAAAGAAAATAATCCAATTAAAAAATGAGCAGAGGACCTGAATAGACATTTTTCCAAAGAAGACATACACATGGCCAACAGACACATGAAAAGACATTCAACATCACTAATCATCGGGGAAATACAAATCAAAATCACAATCAGGTATCACCTCACACCACTCATAGTGACTAGTATCAAAAAGATAAGAAGTAACAAGTGTTGGCAAGGATGTGAAGAAAAGGGACCCTTGTGCAACTGTTGATGGGATATAAATTGGTGCAACCTCTAAGGAAAACAGTCTGGAGATCCTTCTAAAAGTGAAAAATGGAACTACCATATGATCCGGTATTCCACTTCTGGGTATTTACCCAAAGAAAATGAAAATACTAATTTAAAAAGACATAAGCACCCCTATGTTTACTGCAGCATTATTTACAATAGCCAAGATATGGAAGCAAACTAAATACGCACTGACGAATGGATAAAGAAGATGCGGTGTATACATACAATGGAGTATTATTTAGCCACAAGAAGAATGAACTATTGCCGTTTGCAACAATATGGATGGATCTACAAAGTATTATCCTAAGTGAAATTAGTCAGACAGAAAAAAACAAATACTGTATGATTTTACTCATGTGTAGAATCTAAAAAACAAAACAAACAACAGAAACAGAAACAGACTCACAAATACATAACTGGTGGTTGCCAAACTGGGGGAATGGGCAAAATAGGTAAAGGGGATGAAGAGACAAACTTCCAGTTAGAAAATAAATAAATCACAGGGATGGAAAGTACAACAAAGGGAATATAGTCAATGATATTGTAATAACTTTGTAGAGTGACAAGCGGCAACTGTACTTATGGTGGTGAGATTTTTTAAGGTATATAATTATTAAATCACTGTCTCGTACCTGAAACTAATATAATATTGTATGTCAACATACAACTATGCTTCAATAAAAGATTAAAAATTTTTTTTAATTCTGTTCTTACAATTGGAAAAATAGGCCCAATGGAATAACTAACAATAAGGACTAGGAAATGGCTAAGAGAGCTATCTTTTAAGATATAGATAACAGACTTTTATTAATGGTAATTTTATATAGTAACCATTAAAAATAACCTATGGGAAAAACTTATCTTTAGGAGATGTTAAAAAAAACTAACACCTTGCACAAGTTTGTAACTGACCATATGATTATTATAAATTACCTACCCGAAGCCTCCTCCATACCCTAACTACTGAAACTGTCTTCCACCCATTAAGTTCTGCTGAAATTCACACTCCTTCCAAAATTTTTTAAAACATTAAAAATGCCCTAGATATGTATCAACATAGGAAAAGCTTAGTTTCTATTTAAAATTTAAGCCACAACAAGAACATTTTAGTAACAGAGATGATTTCAATGCGTGTGCTTAGATGTGGACTACAAAAGTGAAGTCTGAAGAGACACGGACCATAAAAGTTACGGTGATTTATCCTTTCGTATTTTTTCTCTAGTTGTTCACTCATCTTTCAAGTAAAATTTTAAATGGTTAAATTAAATAACAATGTATTTTGACCACGGTGTCTCCCAATAAAATTATTTTCAAGTTCTGCAAACCATTACCTATTTCACAGTAATACTGGTATGGTCTTTCTCATTTTCAAAATAAAATATACATGTAAGAGGGGAATAAACTTCTAAGCATATCAGTTCATAGCCACATATTCTACTCTAAAAACAGAGATATTTCTAAAAATCTTATCTAGTTAAATACTTGTACTAAAAGCAGCTGGTTTCGGTGTCCTCATTCTAAAGAAATAATGAAGCTCTGAAACCACATTCAGAGACATACCAAATGTATACACTAGTTCAAAATCCAAATACACTGTCATGTATCAGGGGTCAATCTATCTGGGATAGATAACCTTTTTTAAATATTTAATACATCGAAACAGAGTCTACCTAAATTCACTACGACTTCTAGTTTTCTACAATAGTATGCCATCACTTCTTACAGAGTAACTCTGTTATTCCTGGATCTTTCAATAAAGTGGCAGACTTTACTACTTTTTTCTATCTACAAATTAATTCCTGTTCAGTATTTAATAATTAAATAAATGCCTTTTTCTAATTGAAATTCTAAAATAAAAACTGGAAAAGTATTTTAATGTTCAGTTTATTAATTACTTAATGACCCGTAAAAGTAATATTGTAACCTGTCATGTTTAAAAGGAAGTACTCACCATTACCACCAAAGATATGAATGTCCAATTGTTCGCAAAGGTACATAACAAATGTATTCACCTGAGGCAGGAGACCAATGAAAAATACTATTGGGAAACAGAGTGTAAACACTACAAAAGAAAAGAAAAGCGTATTAAAAACAGTATATCACATCCATCCTTTTGTTCATTTTAAAATCATAAAATGAGTTAAAAAATCCAAAACGAATATAAACTACTAAGCAATTTTTAACAAGATATCATTTTAAGTTATTTCTCTCTATATAACTGCTCAGATTTTAAATGATTTTTTCTTTTTTTATTTAAATGTTTGTTTATTTTGAGAGAGAGAATGAGGGTGCGAGTGAGCATGAGCAGGAGAAGGGCAGAGAGAAAGGGAGAGAGAATCCCCGAGCAGACTCTGCACTATACACCGTCAGTGCAGAGTCTGACTCGGGGCTCACACCCACGAACCGTGAGATCATGACCTGAGTCGAAATCAAGAGTTGGACGCTTAACCAAGTGACCCACCGAGGCGCCCCTAATTTTTCAATGGCAAAGAACAGCTTTTAAAATTATTTCAAGCATTTTCATGTAATAGTAACCTGAGATACAGAATCCGAAGGAAATCTTACCATTCCATCTGTTTCAAGAACAAAAGAATCACTATAATATTTGTTCACCATTAACCTTTTTCATTCATAATTGCCCTGCAGTTTTGTTCCTCACGGACAAGATTACAATAAACAGCAAAAGAAGCTTATTAAAACCATTTTACCTAAGTAATGGATCTATTTGTCAGGGAACTGTTTGTATACAAATAAATTAGTGTTAAGCTCTGAAATACTTTAAAAATGACTCACCTATAACTAAATCCCTGGCTGATATCAGCACCAGTGGATTAGTGAAAGTTATTCCATATAATTTGAACTTGGTTGTGGTAAGGTTTCTGCTACCATAATCCAAGATCCAAATAAGACCACAACATAAACAGAAATAAACGGGTCTACTGTAGGCAATGATACGATTATGTCCCTGAAAATGATACAAAAAAAAAAGTCAAGTTAATTGATTTTAAGAATCACACTTAGCTATTGAGATCTTTGTTGGCTTATATTCTAAGGATTCAAAATGTATCCTTATGGAAGTCAAGTTTCTGACTGTGGCAGAAGTGAATTACAAACACAGGAAGGAAGAAGAATAGAATGAACCCTGTGATACTAGACTGAAATTCGAGGTATCAGTATGAACTTATTTTTTTTTATTTATTTTTTAAAATGTTTATTTATTTTGATAGAGAGAGAGAGACAGAGTATGAGCAGGGGAGGGGCAGAGAGAGACAGAGACACAGAATCCAAAGCAGACTCCAGACTCGGAGCTGTCAGCACAGAGTCTGATGTGGGCCTCCAATTCACGAACCGTGAGGTCATGACCTAAGCTGAACTCGGACACTTAACCAACTGAACCACCCAGGTGTCCCTGAACTTACTATTTTTAACACACATATAAACAGATATAAGATGTATGTATACATGTATGCATGCATATATGTATATACATAAATGTATTTCCTAGCTTTATCCACTTAGAGGATCTAAAAGCAAGGACATTCTAGCAATAAAAATTACTAGCATCAAGATCTTAGTTAAAAAAAAGTTTTAACGTTTATTTTTATTTTCGAGAGACAGACAGACAGAGCACGAGCAGGGGAAGGGCAGAGAGAGGGAGACACAGAATCCGAAGCAGGCTCCAGGCTCTAAGCTGTCAGCATAAAGCCCAATGTGGGGTTCAAACTCACAAACTGTGAGATCATGACCCGAGCCAAAGTCAGATGCTTAACTGACTGAACTACCTAGGCACCCCAAGATCTTAGAGATAATATTATTCACTAAAAAACAAAAACAAAAACAAAAAAACAAAACCCAGGCCTTCACAGAGAAAAGGCTGGTTTGGGGCTAGGGTAGGGAAAGTATAAGATAAGCCTGGAACATATTCTTGTGAAAAGGAAGGAAGTACTTAAAGAGTGATAAGGATATGCCAAAGGGACAGAAAAGGCAGCATGGTGGGCTCCCAATGGCCAAATGAAGGCTAATTTGTGCATAAAATAAATAATGTTAGTAACACTGTAGTCCACTGAATACATACCAATACAAATAAGTCAGAAGGGAAAGTTCTTACAGTAATAAATCAATAAATCGATACATAAATAAATTCTTCCACTAATAAATGTGGAAGGAATGATGGAATTAGGAAACTACTACTTGGCAACCATCAAATGATAACTGATTCAGGTAAGAAATGTCAGTAAGATTTTTACTGAAAACAAGTAGGTGGAAGTTTCCAAGGCAAGGACACATATATAAAATCTATGAGACACTTATTAACTATAGGAGAAAAACAGTAACATTATAAGAAGTAGTGGTTCTCAAGGGAGTGGGAGGGAATTTTGTCCCCTAGAGGCAAAATTTGTCCCTAGAGGACATTTGGCAATGTCTGGAGACATCCTGGTTGTCACAGTTGGGGAGTGTAGTGGCATCTAACAGGTAGAGGTCAGAGATAATGCTAAACATCCGATAATGTACAAGATAGCACCCCTCCCTCCCATCAATTCTCAACAAAGAATCATCCAGCCCCAAATGTTAATACTGCAGAGTTTGAAAAGCCCTGGAGATACTACCCTTAGCCAAGAGATGAAAGCCGGCACACTAGTGCTAACATCACCAATAAAAGGATAAATGAACCTCCTGTGCCTCCTGATATGAGGCACTGAGAAGAACATAGCATTTTCATAATTTTTCTTTGAAGAAAGCATGTCTTCTATCTAATCAAGAAGAAACATCAGACAAACTCAAATTAAGGGATGGTTTACAAAATAACTGCACATACTCAACAAAAGTGTCCATATAAACACATACTAAAGAACTGCTTCAGATTAAAAGAGGCTAAAAAGAACAAATGCATAATCAGGGATTTTCTATTGCCAATAGAGTCAACAGAACATACCTGAGTAACATCCGCAGATGAGAAAATAGTATTCTGTCAATGTTTAATGTCCTGATTTTAATAATTATATTGAATTAATAATATAAAGGAATGCCTTTCTTTCTAGGAAACGTACATGGCGGTATTCAGAGGTAAAGGGGCATTGTGTAAAGGGGCAGGTGTCTACAATCCACTCTCAGAAAAGTGTGTGAGAAGTCGGTGGTGTGGGGGAAGGGATGGAGAAGAACTAGAAAGAGAATAAGTGAATATGGGAAAATGTTTGCACAGGAATCTGGGTGGATGGTATTAGGAATCTTTGCACAATTCTTACAACTCTTCCTTAAATTTCAAATTATGTCAAAATTTGAAATTAAAAATAATGTTGCCATATATCATTACACTTCAAAAGCATTCTTAGAAAATATTAAACAATCAGTTGAAAGAAAATCATTTGCCTCCTTGTTTTGTTCACCTACAATCTCCATTAAGTATTATAGTGTATGGGTAGAAACAACAATATTCAAGAAAGAAAGCATCATCACAAACCATTCTTGGAGTCTGTGTTTGAACTATTTTAAATAGAATGCCCTTTGCACTTTCTAAGTATTAAATAAATACTCTATGGTGAGTTCTAAAATTGGATCACACTTCACAGAAAATACTGTTCAGCAGTCAATACTCTTTTTCTAAAGTTACAAAGTGAATAATAAGGTTTTTAATCTCCTCAGTGTCCACAGGTGTAAACATCAGATCAACATATTACTTCTTTTTTCTTCCTCCTAATGGTTACCTAAGCAAAATAATGTATAGTTCCCCCTTCTCCAAAATTCAATTTTTTAATACTTACTGATGGTTTATTCTTCAAAATTTAGTCAATACAAGTTATGAAATAACTAAGAGTTTTATGAACCATGTCTACCTAATTGATAATCTCCTCCTGAAACAGGCTGTCAGAAAATGAATTATTATGCTCATTTTCAAACTAGATTTAGAGTCCACAATTACAATGCCATTTTACTTCATGCTAATACATCACCTGTATTTCTAGTAGAATGTCAAAACTTAGAAGAGAAAATAATAACATATATCTTAATTCAATTTGACATATAACCAAAAAAAAAAAAAAAAGGCTTTGATGAATGTTAGGGAATTACAAATGACAGGCATATTAGAATGACTTACATGTCTGGGAGAAGAAGAATCTGGCTGAACACTCTAAAAATGAAACAAAAAGAGAGAGATTATAGTACTGAGGTCCTAATAACTTTATAAGCAACTTTCAAAATGCCTGAAATAATTTCAAGTAAAATATTCCACAGGTAAGAAATGACCTACATTAATTCTGTTGAAATATCAACAGAAGATGAAATATCAGCTCCAGATACTGGTGTCACTGTGATATCAAAGAGATCTCAAATCTTTCCGGACTCTTAAGCTTATTATGGTTCATTAATAATTTCACCTAGCTTAACATTACTGAGATGGCATATGGTAGACAGGTCCGTCTTACTCCTTGGCTCATTACGATACTTAAGTATAGTTAAGGTAGAATGGTTTCTTATGTGACACCACTCCATTCAGGAAATGCACAAAATATGGGGTTAACTTTTAAGAATTCTAGGTCTACCCACAAATTCCAAGCTTACTAAATAATCCCATGGTATTTGTATTAAGCATATTATCTGCATCTTCACATCAAAAATCATCAGGTTAAACTGTCTTCCTGTAAAAGATTTTATGGACTTTCCATAAAAATGTCCAAAAGGTAATTTGCATCTATGTCCCAACTGATGGTCTATCTCCCAAGTTCCAGTTCATTTCCAACAGCACGCCAAACAGTTTCTCTAGGATGATCTCTCGCCACCCCACAACTCTACAATGGACCAGCTCACTGAGTTTGCCATGTGGCCCCTGGTTGGACATCTGGAACTTGCTTGCGATTCTGTCTCCCTCTCTCTCTGCCCCTCTCCTCCTCCTCTCTCTCTCTCAAAATAAATAAATAAATAAAATAAACATTGAAAAAAATTTTTTTTTCTTAACGTGCCCAAATGCCTCTTAGGTATGCCGGACTAACGCCTGTTAGAAGGATGAAGACTGTGACACATAAATCTAGACGTAACCCATTCAAAGGGGCAACAAGTAAGGTAATAAAAGAGGGGGACTTCACTGGCAAGGAGTTGCAGGCTGAAAAGAGGGCCAAATAAAACCCTAAAAACTTCTCATAAACTAAGAAGTAGTCCAAAGACCAAAGAGGAATCAACGAAGGTAAATAAAGTTATCTGAAAAGTATGATAATCATCAGAGTAACATAAAATCAGAGATCAATAAGGAGGAAAATATAAAAATGGAAGATATTACTCACAGGTACTAAATGATACAGCACTCACAAAGAATGCAGAATGAAAAATGACATAAATTTGGCAATTAGAGATTATTAACCCATAATTTCAGTAGTGCAGTGAGGGAAAAAGTATGGATGGGTCTTGAAGAAACGGAGTAGTTGACACAGGTGGCTTATTGTAGATGTCTGTCTATAAATAGAGAAAGTACAGCTGATGGTATAAACAGAACTAAACAAATAGTTTCCAGGACAGGGGAGGAGTTCTACATGTTAGCATATATTGGGGAAATGACCAATACAAGCAAGGCTTTTTACTAGCACAGAAAAAAAGGAAGCAGTCCGCATTAACTGATTTTGCACGGAAGGTGAAACATTAGGTATTTGAGCCTTCCATTTTTAGAAAACGTAAAATTAATAACATTTGGCACTTTAGACCTACTGTTTAAATAGCAAAGGGATACCAATCTTCTGCTTTCAGTGTCCCAAAGAATATATATACTAGTCTTGACATTACTATATCTAACAGATGATGGATTTTAGTAAATTTCACCTACAGAAGACTTAAAATATGGGACTGGGAGAGCTGAGGTTGCTATTTTTAAAATGAATGTCAAGAATGCTAATTCTTATTTTCAACAAATGCCCAAATATTTTAATACCCCCCCTCCAAATAATTCTAAGGAAGCTTCATTTACATATCATTGTTTTTTAAAGTTTATATGTCCTTTGGTTCCCTATCTAATCTCATGTAAACCTCTAGGGAAAATAAATCTAGGGAAAGATTTTTATCTAGGAATAAAAATTAGTATCTTACTATAATGCAGTGAATGATACAAAACCTCTGACTTTTATCACAAATATCATTCCCTCGTCGGAAAACGAGCGATGCCAGTACCTTAAGTAGTGAGTATTGACAGCTGGCGATCACCAGGCAGAACTGGAAGACCCAGATATCCCTGAAGAAGCCTTGTATGAGAAGAACAGATCCCAAAAAAGCCACGAGAATAGCCAGGATGACAGCTAACACATTTTCCAGAATCTCACGATTTCTGTAGATAGAAAAATTTATGAGTAAGCACATCATCAATATAAGAAAGTAATTAGGGCGAAAAAAGGGAAGGCATGAAGAAGTGCATACTGCCCTTGCTAACCTGTTTTTTGGGGGCTGGTTTTGAATAAAGTTTTGGATGATACTGAAAAAGAAACCAGTTTATGTGGGAAATTAACACAAAATCTTATGTGCAAATAAAGCATGCTAGAGTAAATTGTGAAGTTCTAAGTATAATACACAATATTAATTTTAATTTCTATTTTTAAAGTTTACTCCTCTTTAACATCTGCCACATTTTCTGTCACGTTTGTCGCCAAATAACTAACCAACTTAAATAGCAAATAAAAGGAGATACACAAAGAAACAGGTTTGAAAAACAAAATCTCAAAACAGTCTCTAGGAAATTAAATTGAAAAGCCATTCTACAGGACAAAGTTTGTAACCGAATTTTGACACCGAGTGATTTCATTTTCCACATCTCTAAATCATCTGAAATAAATCACTTATATACAGGCTATTCCATATATTGAGAATGAAGACAGTAATAAAACCCATCAATGTTGCCTCTATCAAACCTGCTAAGACAGTTCCATATTTTATTAAACTGACACTGCAAAAGAAACAGTATGATGAGCCAGATTCTATATATAGCAATGAAGAGGATTTTTATATGTCATGCCAAAAAAAGAAGAATCTATCTCAATTACTCCTTGGGGAAATTTTATTCAGAAAATGTTAAATAGTTACTAAAAGTCTTATTTTTGAAAATTATTTACTGACATGGGGACACGCTCAGTACATTTACTATGCAAAGAAATCAGGATACAAAACTGTATGTATAGGAAGATATAAGCTGTTATTTAAAAGCATACAGGTATAAGTTAAAAAAGATGATATATCAAAATGATACTACTAATAACAATTCTCTCTGGGTGAAAGGATTATGGTTTGCCCCCTTTTTGCCTTAAAATCTCCCTATATATATTTCATTTTCTAGAATGGGGAAAGAACTATTTTTATACTCATAAGAAAGTTTTATTAATGTTTTTATTAAGTCAATGCCATATTTATAATCATCAACTGACCTAAAAATATTAACAAGTATTTCTGTATTTATTTTATAGTTCTCTCAGATTAAAACAAGTTTAATAGTATTTTCAAATCAATAAACACTAGTATTTTCGTTGTTCGTATATGGCAGTTGTGGGATTCCAGATTTGTCAAATCCAATGACCCTCGGCATTTCCACTACATTACATACGGTCTATAGTTCTCACCGCTGAACGTGTGTGCTCCTTCGGCTTCCGCTAGTTTTAAATTTTGATGAATCCAATTTACCAACTTGTTCTTTTACTGTTTTTGGTGTCACGTGTACAAAATTCTGCCTAATTCAGGGTCACAAAAATTTTTCCCCTACTGTGTTTTGTTTGTTTCCAGGAATCTCATTGCTTTAGATTTTACATTTAGACCTCTGATTCATTTTGAGTTAATTTTTATAATTTTATATACAATACAATGTAAGTAAAAAAGGTTTTTTTCATACGAAAATCCAATGGTTCCAGCACCATCTGTTGAAAAGCCTATTATTTTGATGCCATTTAGGCCTGGAGTTTTCTTTATAGGCAGGTGTTTATCTACAATTGCCATTTATTTAATAGATATAGTACCATTAAGGAAATGTACCTTTCAAAACAAACTATGATTTAATATCTTTTAAGAAATTTGTACACTGTCAAGTTTATTTACATATAGCTGATCATAACATTCTATTATCCATTTAACACCTGTAGAATCTGTAGTGCTATCCTATCTCATTCCTGTTGTTAGGAATTTGCATTTTTCTCTTCTCTTTTCTTCCCTAATCGGCCTGGCTAAAGGTTTATCAATTTAATTGAGTTTTGAGTTTCTTCAATTTTTCTCTATTTGTTTTTCCTTGCTGATTTCTGCTTTGTTCTTTACTATTTTCTGTCTTCTGCTTAACTTGGGCTTAGTGTATTCTCCTTTCTCTAGTTCCTTAAGATGGAAAGTGAAGTCAATGAATTGGCTTTTCTTCTTATTTAGGGCTATAGATTCTCCTGAGTAATGTGTTACTGTCAGCCCCCAAATTGTGACATGTTGTGTTCATTTTTATTCGGCTCTAAATACTTTCTAATTTCCCTCTTATTTTCTTCTTTGATCCATAAAGTTATTTAGAAGTCTTATTTAGCTTCCAAATATTTAGGGATTTTCCAAGGTTCTTTTTGTTTTTAACTTATAGTTAATTCCACTATGGTCAGAGAACACACTAAGTATGACTTGAATCCTTTTAAATTTGACACTTACACTGTGGCCCACAGTATGGTTTATCTTGGGCAATGTTCCAACAGCATTTACAAGAATATCTGTTTTGGGGCACCTGGGTGGCTCAGTCGGTAAAGCGTCCGACTTCGGCTCGGGTCGTGATCTCACAGTTTGTGAGTTCTAGCCCTGTATGAGACTCTGTGCTGACAGCTCAGAGCCTGGAGCCTGCTTCAGATCCTGTGTCTCCCTCTCTCTCTGCCCCTCCCCCGCCCTCAAAAATGAATAAACTTAAAAAAAAGAGTGTTATGAGTGGAGTTCCACAAATGTCAATCAACTTAGGTTGGCAGCCAAGTCTGTCATGTCCTTGCTGATCTTCTACATATTTTTCTAATCAATTATTCAGAAAGCAGTGCTAAATTACACTATAATGTGAATTTGTCTATTTCTCCTATTTTTCTTAAGTGTATTTATTTTGAAAAAGAAAGAGAGAGAGGGAGCCAGAGAGGGGCAGAGAGAATCTCAAGCAGGTTCCATGCTGTCAGGGCAGAGCCTGACATGGAGCTCAAACTCATAAACCGTGAGATCATGACCCAAGCTTCTGAAACCAAGAGTCAGACCCTCAACCGACTGAGCCACCCAGATGCCCCTATTTCTCCTGTTTCTATTAGCTTTTATTTTGAAGCACAGCTTTAAGTGTTAAAGCATATAAGATGACTGACTCCTGTAAATTAATTGACCCCTTATCTTTACGAAAATGACCTTCCTATCCTTGGTAATATTCTTTGCTCTAAAACCTACTTGTCTGACATTAATACAGCTGTTCCAGCTCTACTTTGTTTAGTATCAGTTTGGTTTATCTTTCCCAATCCTCTTACCTTTAACCTATTTCTGCCTTTATATTTCAAGTGCATTCCTCATAGAAAACAAAGTTGCGTCTTGCTTTTTTCCCCCAATTCAGTTTTTGCCTTTTTCTATCTTGTCATTTATTTTCTATCTGTTGATATGTTCTTGATCTCTTTTTCTGCCTTCTTTTAGATTAACAGAGTAATTTTTATGAACCCATCTTACCTCCCTTTTTAACTTCCTGGCTGTAACTCTTTCTTTCGTTTTAGTGGTTGGTTTATAGGATTACAATAGCCATTTTATGGCAGTTTACTTCAAGCGATGTTATGCCAGTTCATAGATCACGGAGGAAACTTATTATGTCCCTTCCCAGCCTGATGCTATTGTCATGCATACTACTTTTACTTGTTATAAGTCACACAATACAGTGTTATTGTTTTTTTAAATATCCAATTATCTCTTAAAGAGATGAATTAGCAAGAAAAAAACTATCTTATATATGTATCCATGTAGTTAACTTACCATCACCAGTGATCTCTGTCCCTTTGGGTAGGTCCATATTTCCATTTGGTATTGTTTTCCTTCTGCCTGAATGACATCCTTTAACATTCTGTAGTGTGGGTTTGCCTGCAAAACTTCTCTCAGTATCTTGTAGTCTGAAAATGTCTTTATTTCATCTCCATTTTTAAAAGATATTTTCACTGGGTAAAGAATTCTAAGTTGACAGTTTTGGGTTTTTTTCCCTTTCAGTACTTAAAAAGGCTGACCCACTCTCTCCTTACTTGCATAATTTCCAGCCATTAGCTTTAATGTCTTCCTTATCCTTGTTCCTCTGGACAAACTGTCTTTTCTTCCTCTTGCAGTTTTTAAAGATTTTTACCACAACTTTTGAGCAATCACGTGCTGTGTTATTTTCTCCATGCTTCTTGTGCTTGTGGTTCATGAACGTTTTTGAATATGTTTAGCATTTTCATCAAATTTAGGAAGTTTTGTGCCATTTCCTCAAAATTTTTTCTCTCTTCCTGTCTCTTGAAGTTGTCTCACAGCTTACTTTCATTTATATGTTCTTTTCGCTGGGGGATGGGAGTGGGAGAGGATTCTTTTTTCTGTTTCCATTTTGAATAGTTTCTATTGCTATGCTTTCAAGTTCACTAATATTTTCTCCCGTGATGTCTAATCTACCATTAATTCCATCTGTTTGATATTTCATCTGACATTGTAGTTTCATCTCTATAAAAGAACTATTTCAGTAAGTTTGATTTGGATCTTTAAAAATATCTTCCATGTCTCTACTTAACATTTTTAACACCAAGAGTACAATTAATACTTATTTTTTACTTATTTATTTTTAATGTTTATTTGTTTTTACAAGAGCACAAGCGGGGAGGGGCAGAGAGAAAGGGAGACAGAGAATCTGAAGCAGGCTCTACACTGTCAGTGCAAAGCCCGATGTAGGGCTCGACCCCACAAACTGTGAGAGCTGGACATTCAACTGACTACCCAGGTGCCCCTTGTTTAAATTTTTTTTCAGGTTTATTTATTTGAGAGAGAGAGAAATAGAAAGCGCTTGCCTGTTTGAGCCCAGGAAAGGGAGACAGGGAAAGGGTGAGAGAAAGAGAGAGAGAGAGAGAGAGAGAGAAGGAGAAGGAGAGAAGGAGAAGGGGAGAAGGAGAGAAGGAGAAGGAGAGAAGGGGAGAAGGAGAGAAGGAGAAGGAGAGAAGGAGAAGGAGAAGGGGAGAAGGAGAGAAGGAGAAGGAGAGAAGGAGAAGGGGAGAAGGAGAGAAGGAGAGGAGAGAAGGAGAAGGAGAGAAGGAGAGAAGGAGAGAAGGAGAGAAGGAGAAGGAGAAGGAGGAGAAGGAGAGAAGGAGAGGAGAGAAGGAGAGAAGGAGAAGGAGAGAAGGAGAAGGAGAGAGAGGAGAGAGGAGAAGGAGAGAGGAGAGAAGGAGAAGGAGAGAAGGAGAGAAGGAGAAGGAGAGAAGGAGAGAAGGAGAAGGAGAGAAGGAGAGAAGGAGAAGGAGAGAAGGAGAAGGAGAGAAGGAGGAGAGAAGGAGAGAAGGAGAAGGAGAGAAGGAGAAGGAGAAGGAGAGAAGGAGAAGGAGAGAAGGAGAAGGAGAGAAGGAGAAGGAGAGAAGGAGAAGGAGAGAAGGAGAGAAGGAGAAGGAGAGAAGGAGAGAAGGAGAGAAGGGGAGAAGGAGAAGGGGAGAAGGGGAGGAGAAGGGGAGAAGGAGAAGGGGAGAAGGAGAAGGGGAGAAGGAGAAGGGGAGAAGGAGAAGGGGAGAAGGAGAAGGGGAGAAGGAGAAGGGGAGAAGGAGAAGGGGAGAAGGAGAAGGGGAGAAGGAGAAGGGGAGAAGGAGAAGGGGAGAAGGAGAAGGGGAGAAGGAGAAGGGGAGAAGGAGAAGGGGAGAAGGAGAAGGGGAGAAGGAGAAGGGGAGAAGGAGAAGGGGGAGAAGGAGAAGGGGAGAAGGAGAAGGGGAGAAGGAGAAGGGGAGAAGGAGAAGGAGAGAAGGAGAGAAGGGGAGAAGGAGAAGGAGAGAAGGAGAGAAGGGGAGAAGGAGAAGGGGAGGAGAAGGGGAGAAGGAGAAGGAGAGAAGGAGAAGGGGAGAAGGAGAAGGGGAGAAGGAGAAGGGGAGAAGGAGAGAAGGAGAAGGGGAGAAGGAGAAGGGGAGAAGGAGAAGGGGAGAAGGAGAAGGGGAGAAGGAGAAGGGGAGAAGGAGAAGGGGAGAAGGAGAAGGGGAGAAGGAGAAGGGGAGAAGGAGAAGGGGAGAAGGAGAAGGGGAGAAGGGGAGAAGGAGAAGGGGAGAAGGAGAAGGGGAGAAGGAGAAGGGGAGAAGGAGAAGGGGAGAAGGAGAAGGGGAGAAGGAGAGGGAAGGGGAGGGAAGGGGAGGGAAGGGGAGGGAAGGGGAGGGGGAGAGGGGGAGAATCCCAAGCAGGCTCTGAGCTGTCACAACAGAGCCTCATGCAGCTCGATCTTAGGTACTGTGAGATCATGACCTGAGCCTAGATCAAGAGTCAAATGCTTAAACAACTAAGCCACCCAGGTGCCCCCAATTATACTTTTTTAAATGTCTTTGACAGCTAATTCTAACATCTGTGATAATTACAGGTTAGTTTCGATTGATTCATTATTTCCCTTATGATAAACCATGTTTTACTGCTTCTTTGCATGCTTTGTTGCCTTTGGTTGGATGTCATTGTGAGTCCTTTAGATGTCACTGTGAAAACTTTTAGTGCTAACAATTTTTAGATTTCTGTAAGTCTTCTTGAACTTTGTTACACTACTTGGAAACAGTCTGATCATTTTCGGTCTTGCTTGACTTATTTGGTGGGTCTGGAACAGGGCTCGTGCTAGGGGCTAATTATTCCCCACTTTTCAGGTAAGACTTTCCTGAGCACTCTACAGAACACACGTAAACCATGAATTAGGAGCTTTTTCATTCAGATAGGCAGGAACGGCGCTATTCCTGTCTCCGTATGTCAGACACGCTCCCTCTACCCTGGCCCCAGGTAGCTTTCTCACAGACATCCACTTATCAGTACCTGCTGAGCGGCTGCGGAGACCTGCCGCAGAGCTGAGGTCCTCCCTGTGAACAGTGGTCCTCTCTGATATTCGGTCCTAGATGCCTTGGTCTCCCTGGACTCATGGCTCCGTCTCCTCAACTCAGGAAGTCTATCTGGCTCTATTTCAGTGCTTCCTCCCCATGTTGCAGCCAGCAAGGAAGCCTGGGAACTCTCTAAGGCAGTAAGCTGGGGCAGTTGTAGGGCTCGCATAATGTGCTTCCCACTGTCGGGAGCCGTTTTGGGCTCACAGGTTGAGACCCCTCCCCATGTGGTAAAGGTTGAAGCAAAAGCTCACCAGCCAAACTGGCGCCTAATCTTACAACTACTCTCCTAGGCCTAAGGAATGTAATGCTCTTTTGTTTTACCACATTTAGATAAAAGGACCTGGAGCAGATGCTTCGATGGACTGCATCTGAACGAGAGTAGCCTGACCACCTTAAAGTTGCATCTTGGGGACGGGTTGCACAGATTGATAGCAGTTATGAGCTGGCTGAATATTGGTGTGATTTGTGTAAATGTTAAACTCCTATTATGTAAATTCACTCATTCACGGGCAAAGGACAAGCATTGGGAATTCTGTCCTTGCCAGACGGGTTGTACCTCCTCCATTGTAACTGGAAGAATAGGCAATGACTCCTGGCCTGTTTATAGATAATTAACATAGGCAGGCCTAGGTAACTTCCTGCTCTCTCCCCCAGCCTTAAATTTATATGCTAACTAACTTGAAAACAACTTGCAAGATTGAGGAAATCTCCGCTTTCCCGATATAACACATTATTGTTCAAACTATATGCTTACTGATGGGCTGTCACTCATTGTTGTAATGTAACTCGCTACCCCTAAAAATAAAGACACTGAGACCGGCAGGGCAGAGACGCCAGAGACGCCAGAATTCCCAGGGCTGCCTGCTTGGTCATCAGACTCCATCTCTCTCATGCTCTCTCACTTCATTTCGCCTGACCGTTCGTGGACCCCTAGATTCGTCGGAACAAGGACCGACCCGGCATCCCACCTCTCGGGAATCACTGTTCTCTGTTGTCGAATCTCCGTGTCTTGAAAACCAAGGTTTTGTGCATTTTTTTCTCTTTTTAATTGTTTCAGATAAGAGATTTAAATCCAATCTTTTTTACATCAGTCAACAGGAAGCACCAAGTTTTAATGGACTAATATTGTTCATTACTAAGACTAGTGCTACAAAACAGGGAAATACGACCAGTGCTCTTAAACCTTTTATGTTTAGAGTCATATCGCCTGTAATCTTATAATCACTAACACCTCAAATTCTCTGGCTTTTAAGTAGAGTTCCGTGATTCTGATTGACAATAAAAAGGATTTTTTGGTATAAACATATTAAAATTGCCACACAAAAAAATTTTAATGGATTCGAGAGAGTCAATGTTTGAGAGCCCTATTAAGTTTTATCTCTCAAACAAGGACCAAAACAGAAAACATTTTCCAACATGGTAACCAAGTAAAAACTCAATGCGTAATTAGGGACATTTCAACTTAAAAATAAAATCTACACATATCTTTAATATCACACCATATTCTCACCTGTCAAACAGGGCCAAAAGTGTGAGTCTGTCAAAGTTAATGCCGATCCACAGCTGGGGTAGGATCCAAAAGCGATAATAGTGTTTAACCTTTTGAGCAGCTTCTTCTGTTGGACCATAAGTAGCTGCCAAGTCAGGGCTTAGATCAATGTCTTGTTGCTCCAACAAATCTGTATCGATCGTCAATAGTCTGTTCAACCGAATCTGCGGGAGAGAGAGCTAAAAGAAAGTCAGCACTTTTGAAAGGCTTAAAATATCTTTACTCAAGTCATGATTCAAGGGCTACTTAATCAGCTTGCATATTATCTAAGGCTCCTCAATTCTCTACACTCCTTATGGATATTTTATCATCATTAAAAACTACAGAAGGCAGTAATAGGACATATACTTAAATAAGGCAAATTAATCAATAGGTTTTTGGAAAAGTTGTACTGGGGAAAATATTCAGAATCTTAACATTTTAGGATTGTATAGCTAGTGATCCCACAAAAGCCACTTACCGTGCATCATTAGTGGCTTCTCCTCTCCCTGTTATATTTACGGCCTGGTCTCATTAAGCTGCACTAAGTCTACGCTCCTCTGAACTGGATTCAATGCTTTCAATCCTCGTTTCTTCCTACGGCCTCCGTCACTGTAATTTTCAAATCCCTCCTACATCTCCTTTACTTTTTTGTTTTGACAGGCTGCTCATCTGAGGCTCTATAGAAAATTACCACATTACATTGCTTTCAGCTTTAACTCATCCATTCAACAGTTCACCAGTTTTCCCTTCCTCTGAAAGAGTCTAGGGGTGCCTGGGTGGCTCAGCTGATTTAGGGTCTGACTTGATTTCAGCTCAGGTCATGATCTCGCGATTCGTGGGACTGGGCCCCCACAGCCCAGAACCTGTTTGGGATTCTCTCTCTCCTCTCTGCCCCTTGCTCATGCTCACTCTCTCTCTCAAAAATAAACAAACATTTTTTAAAAAATCTTTTAAAAATAAAAATGAGGGGCGCCTGCGTGGCTCAGTTAGTTGAGCGTCTGACTTCAGTTCTGGTTGCAATCTCATGGCTCATGAGTTCGAGCCCCGCATCGGGCTCTGTCCTGATAGTGCAGAGCCTGGAGCCTGCTTCAGATTCTGTGTCTCCTTCTCTCTCTGCCCCTCTCCTGCTCACATTCTCTCTCTCTCAAAAATTAATAAACATTTAAAAATATTTAATAAAAGAAATAAAAATAAAAATGAAAGACTCTAAAGTTTCCCATATGCAGCACAGCCCTAGCCAGCATTTCACTATCCCACGGATCCCATACCATTTAACAGTGAAAAACAAAAAAAAATAACCATCTCCCTATTTTTTACTTGCCCATGAAGTGTCCTGGAATACACTCCAGCAAAAAAGCAGAGACAATCTTTACTTTTCAAACACATATGTAGGAAATAGTGAAGAAAATTTGCTTCCTATAAATAACGTAGCCATTTTTATCTCCAAACACGGACAAACACCTCCCCAAACGCTTTTTTTCTTCTCTTCTCTGCCAGGGCTTCCCAAGGTTAGCATTACAGGTATTTTCCAGCCAGATAATTCTTTGTTGTGGAGGCTGTGCTATCCACTGTAGGACGTTTTATGGTGTCCCCGGCTTCTATCCAGTAGATGCCAGGAGCACTTCTCCTAGCTGTGACAAACCAAAGTGCTTCCAGACGTTGCCAGATGTTCAAAACCACTGCTCTATGCCAACTCACACCCATGGTCTTCAAACCCAGCTCACAACGAATCATCGTTAGGAAGCCACTAATAATTAATCCCTTTGGCACATTTATTTATATGTAACTCTTACGTGTTCCACGTAAGAATTTTATGTCTTTTCTAAGTTCAATATAAACATCTTGAGGACAAAAGAAGCGTTATCTTTTTAGAATATCCCCACTGTGTCTCACATGGCGTATGTTTTTTACACAGTGATATCATCACTAAGCTTGCTATACACACACTCACACACTGGCGTGTGAATAACTAATAGTTAAATTAGATGATATTTAAAATAATTTCCAAAGTGAAGTTTTAAAATGGCAAAATCAGATTACGACATTGGTGAGTAAATGAACCTTTATAAAGCCTCAAAAATGTAATTACTGATTCAGACATAGCTAATTAAACTTCATGGTGTTTTAGGTTTGTTTCCTAACAAAGGACTTATAAGAAGAGATCCACAAGGGGACAGCAAAGGTGATTTTGCCATAGTTTTCAACAAAATTGATATTTTATAACTTTGATTTTTCTGATTCGTGTAACTAAATCTGAATACACACCATTTTCTAAAAATAAAGGAAAACCTACCACATCATGTGGATAAAATCGAACTGAGGTAGAACTGGATACATGAGAATCCGTGTCACTAAAATAAAATGAAAAAAACTTTAGGGAACAAGCAGCTTGTCAAGGAATAGAGGGAAAAATAAATCTTTTAACAACTGGGTGACATTTACATTCTTCACTGCTCCTCGTACTTCGAAATGCAAAGTAGTATTTTCCTACAGATGTAATTAAGAGCCCAGCCTCTGGGCCAGAGTACCTACATTCAAATCTCTTCACCAGCTAAATGAGACCTTGGACAGGTTATGCAGCCTTTTAAACCCCTCGGTTTCCTCATCAGTAACACAGGAGAATAGTGCGTCTATCCCAAAGTTCTTATGGATAGTGCTTAAGAAAGCAATTAACATCTTTAAACTGTAATGTAACAGCCTAGAAAGTGACGAATCCGTTTCCACAGTCAAGTTTAGACTTTGAAACTTGAGACCTTTCCACATTTATGGTGTAAGGAATCGTTCCTAAATCATATCAAACATAATCCCTTCCACTGCTCCATCTTTCTATTGTTTCTACTATTACAAAATCACCTAACACTCCAATTTGGTCATTCTCAACAGGATCGGTTCGGACACTAGACTAAAGGAGCTCAGCGGGTGTAGTTTTCTGTACGTTCTATCTTTTCAGTGGATTAAGCTAAGTGACTACAAAATCCTATTGCTTTAAATGGCCCCTATGGGGCGCCTGGGTGGCTCAGTCGCTTAAGCAGCTGACCTCAGCTCAGATCAGGATCTCACAGTTGGTGGGTTCGAGCCTCCGTGTTGGGCTTTGTGCTGACAGCTCAGAGCCTGGAGCCTGGTTCAGATTCTGTCTCTAACTCTCTGCCCCTCCCCTACTCACACAATGTCTCTCTCAAATATAAATAAACATTAATTAAAAAATTAATGGCCCCTAAAAACTTTAAAAAACTAAGTGAACTGCCCATACATAGTTGTGTAACATTTAAACAGGTATGTCCCGTTATTAAATATAAGTCCTAACATAGGAATCAAATGAAATGACTCTAGTGAAAAAAGTGAGCTAATCGGTCAATAATGGACTTCAAGGCAGCGAACTGAATAGATGAATAAGATTAGAATTTTAGAAAAAATTTTAATACATTCTACATTAGAACTGATTATGCGATCAAGATTTCTAGTTCTTATTTTCTTTCCTCCTAACTTCTCCCTTATCTTACAGTGTAATTTCTTCCTAAGGGAAGGAGAGACAAGAAACTAAATATAACATATGACCCGTGTTTTAAGAAATTCCTGTTTCTGGTAGGTGGTAAATAAATTTTAAAACAAAACATGATCATGTAAGATGATACTTGATCAAAACCCTTATGAAGAAATAAAATTTTTTAATTACAAAGAGACCTGATGAGTCTGAAGTTAGTAGTATAATTATATTTCTAATAAGCTTTTTTTTAAAGCATTTTTATACATCATGCAGTGTGTGTGTGTGTGTGTGTGTGTGTGTGTGTGTGTGTGTGTGTGTAACATGAAATCTACGGTTAAACTTGAAATTGTGGGCAACCACCATCCCACTGTAAGATCTACAGGGAATTCTTACTTAATTATTTAAAATACAGAATAGCTTTTGTTTTAAGAATAATGCTTTCTTTTTTCTAGGGCAATAAATTCTACCTTACATCTTTGGAGACAAAGGTACAATGACAACATTATTTATGCCAATATGAACAAATATTTTCAAAAGAACTTCTCCATCTCAAGGCTTAAAACTCTAAACACGGCAAACACAGGCAAGCGCATACACTCTCCTAACAGGACTGCACACATACCAGATATTAGATGCTCTTCTTGCTGCTGGTTCAAAATTCACAAGTGACATATCACAGCCACCAGTCTCATACAGCGTAGAAGAGAACTTACCTAGCAAATAAATGATTTTTTTAAAAAGCCGTTAGAATACTCAAAAATTTTCCATCATAACACACTAAATTTCAAACGTGTTACAATTTAAGAAAATGTACCATAACCTTTTCCCAAAATAGTTTAAAAACAATGATCTGCATGTAATTCAGCATGGTGTCAACTGAAAAGGAATGCTGAACACAGGGGCAAAATGTCAACATACATAATCAGGTTTTAACGGTAAGGGATTTAAGTCAGCTTTGCAATCCAGTATCCTCTCTTCTCCTCTCAGGACATTCTCGATTGAAGTAATCACATGAATGAATTTAACACTGTTTAAAAGTCGCCTGACACTTGCAAGTGGTGAGTGGCCATTTGGAAAGCTGCCTAAGTTTTAAGATCATTCAAACTGCAAGACCGCAAAGTTCTGTGATTACCTTCACCCAGTTTTGGGGTTGTTTCTTTTTTTGGGGGGGGATTTAAGTTAACAATAAAATGTAATATTGGTTCAGGTAAAGAATTTAGTTATTCATCACTTACATACAACACTCAGTGCTCATCACAGGAGTGCCCTCCTTAGTACCCATCGTTTTGTTTTTTAAGAAAACAATGAAGTGTGAAAATGGATATAAGAAGTTCAATGAATGAAGTATAACGTCGATGATAATTAAATCACAGTATTCAATGAACATTACTAGTTGCATGAGTCTACAAGACCTCTATGAAAAAATACCATTTTTCTGTAGCCAAATCGCTCTACAAAACCAGTGAAAGGTTTAGAAATTACATTAGTTGCAAAGGAACACAGGTTTAAAGAATTCTTAAAAATGAACTCTATCAGATAAAAATGGTTTATGATAGTGAAATTTTAAAAATCTGGAGACTGTCTGAAATGCATTCCTCACCTTGACAACCTACGGTGGCCCTATCAGTAGTGGGCAGGGAGCAGAAATAAATGATATCCAGTGGGACAATGAAATGAGGTACAGAACTCTGCAACCATCTGGGACTAGTACGGGCTGCATTTTCATTATTTATAAATAGGAGGAATCTTAAGGACAATTTCAACTGGATGGCAGGGCCAAAAGATTTTTCTTCCATGACTACGATGTAAACACAGCATGAAGATATTTTATTTAAGTGAAATCCTTGAAAAATAATAATAAAGACGCCATGGTCTACTAATACTATAACTAAGGGTTTGCAAAACATCTCAACAATCACTTCATTATTTAAAAGGATTAGAATCTGAAAACTACTTTATTAGATAGGATTATTTGAGTGCTTTCTATGGTTCAGACAGAATATGTAAATATTTATTATGGTGTTTCCTATAGTAGCATTTTTTATTGGAATAATATAAAACGAGCATTCTGTGAAATGTTTGTTTCATTTTGCTGTTTTTCGAGGGGAAGATTATTCAGCATGTGGGATTACCTGAAACCTCTGCTGTTCTGCCTCCCCCACATGCTGCCCTCACCTTTTGGTCATGAATCAGTTTGCTCTTAGGCACTTCTAATGCAAAGCAGATTTAATAATCTAAATGAAATAATACAAGGCTGTCAATCTGGCTTATTTTCAGCTGTACTACTGAAAAATTTTCTGAAGTAGTAGGTGGTTGTAGAAATTAGTAGTGAAGAAAAAACAACTGAACAAAAATACCTGGCGTTGACAGATTTCAAAATTATTTTTAAACTGTAATTTTTATGTTGGTGCTCTTTCCTCACTTATCATGGAAAATGAAAGATTGACTATGCTACTATAAACAGCTTACATTAATAGAAAAAAGAAACATCGGATAAAAATTACAGATCGCATAAATGCAGAATAATTATAAATCCATATAAGTGAGTAACTCGCAGAGTAACAAAGAGCCAGGAGGGCTTGGCTGCTATATGTGAAATCCAGTAAGAATGAAACGGAATAAACATAAGTGTTTACATCACATAATTTATGTGTATTTTACAAATAATACTATATATAATAGAATTTAGATTATTGTAATATATTCTGAGTATTTAAGCATTCCATGGAATTTTTAACAATACAAGTCTGTTTGGGGAATACTGAATATGATAAATATATGCAACTGAAATCAACCAAAGATATTATTCATTGTAATTCTCAAAGGGAACAGTCAAAGAACATTAGGTCATTATACAACTGCAGTCTCTTTTATCTATAGATGTCTATTATGAAATATAAATAGTTGCGCTTTAAGAAAATAGAAACATAAAAATAAAGCATGCCCTTCAAAAAGCTCTTTAGACAAAGAGAAAATTGAGTAGTTTTATTACTATATAAATCAAGAACTCTGAATGCTTCTTTACAAACCAATGACTAACAAGTTATAAATTTTAGAAATTTAACAAAGCATGAAACATGGCTATGAAAAAGGAGGCTATAATTTTAACAAATGTGCGATGACTTCAACAGTGATTTTTTTTTCCCCCTAAAAAGCCTTTGTCTACATACTAATTTTAAGAACATGTTCAGGTCAAAAAAAAAAAAAAAAACATGTTCAGGTCGGAAAAAGCTAACTGTGTATTAAGGCTCCCTGGTATATTCCTACTGTAACTCCACCAAAATAACAGATTCTAGGTCCTCTCTTATACCTTTGGGTTTGGCAACTAGTTAGCACTTGAAAAGAAATTTCATTCAGAGCATAAACAACTCAGGAAAAATTATACTAGAAACTGTTTAGCTTAGGGTTTCAGTGAAAAACTTAGTAATATTTTAAGGTATAATAGTCTATTAAAAGCATCTTCAAAAATAACCAAAACAGAAATAAGTATATATTACTATTGGTTTAATAAAGATTAAGAATATTCTAAATCTGTACAAAGATCCTCAGCATACATATCAAGTTTATTATAACTCATTTAAGATCAAAACCATAATGTAGTTAACCTTTAGGTCCAAAGTAAAATGTCCCCTTATTAATAATACTATTTTTACATTATCCTGTATTAAGAAAAATACAATAAGTATCGATTTTTTCTAATGAATATAAATTGAGGAGAACATCAATGAAACGTGTCTTTCTCACATGAATTATGATTAAAAACTAAGTCATCTCAACATATTCAACTCCCAGGTAATAATTAATTATAGCTAACAGAATGGCTCTGTCATGATTTTAAAAAAAACAATTACTTTATAACAAAATAAGACTGGTGGCTGGGATTTCAGGCTTAATGATACTGGCCATGAGACAGCATCTAAGGAGTAAGGGGAAAAAAAGATAATGTACCTGGTCTCTCTCTGTTTTGAACATTCAATCAATTGCTACTGCCTATAAAAATTACATTTCATTTACACCAAACCATCTTTTTTTTTAGGTAGGAGAATTTCAAATAACCATAAGTCAATAAATCAGTGATGACAACAGGAAGATAAATAAAATGAGATACAGATTTAAAGAAAAGGACACTGGAAACATTCCCCTGAAGCCATGAACGGTGCAGCAGATAAACTCAAAGTAGACATGGGCA
>JAINVK010001411.1:0-59188 GCA_030068075.1 Paguma larvata
ACGATCGTGGCCAGGTGGTCAAAGTCCCAGGATCCCTCATCCCCAGTGGGCCTCGGGCCCTCTCACCTCCAGCAACGCCTCGTGGCTTGTATTTTCTAAGTACACATGGCTTGGCCTTTGTCCTTCGCACCAGCTGTTATTTTGTCTTCCTGACTTTAAATCGAATGTTTTCCCTATTCTGTGATCCCATTGCTATCCTGGCAAGATCCGTTAGAGCTCTCACTGGAGCATCGCCTGCTGGTGGCATCTTCTCCTGCCACACAGGCGCTCTCTGTCATTCCTGGTCTTTACATTCTCTTAAGATGCCCCATCGTGCACTGTGCTTAGTTGTCTGTTCTGGGAGACTTGAGAGAGCCGTGAGGGCAGGGGCAGTAGCATTTTCTTTCCCTGTATCCAAAGGACCTCTCACGGGGCCAGATATGGCATAAGGATTAGGAAGTGAGGGTTGAACTGAACTGCGGAGAATAGTAGGCATTCTGTGCACTTGAGCTTAATGGATAGGGAAGAGTCATAAGCTCAAAAGGCTAAATGAATGAGCGACACTATGGATAAAAATGGAGTTGTTTGGATAATCAGCCTGTGTGCCATGGGTCTGTTTTGCCAGTTCAGGCTGATCATGCTACTAAGTTTGTAGTAGCAGGAGAAGGAGCAGAGGTGGAGGTGGGAACTGTGAGCGACCTAGGAGATTAAGGTAATTGGGAGCTCCAGTATGCAGGTGAGGCCAGCACGGGGAGGCCCAGCATTTAGCATAGGAGTAGCTTTGTTATCTCAGTGAAAACACTTGTCCTCCCAGATGTTCAGTGCCCACGGTACAGTGGAAGGAAAACCAGAGTCATGTTTGGGTCCAAAGCTCAATTTAAGGCACACGAGTGGTCTTTGAACAAACCACTACCCTTTACTATTTGGCCAGACATTACGTTGAATGACTCCCTCGCCCCTGACCTCCCCCGCCCCCGCCCCTGCATTTAGTCCCCATGGCAGCACTGTTTGTTTCCACTATCCCAGTTTGCAGACGAGATGACTGAGATTTAGGAGATTAATGAATTTCCCCAAGTTCCTTAATTAGGAACTGATGGAGTTGGGATTTGTCTTTCCCTTGGTGTTTCTAAAGTCCGCACCCTAAAAGCCGTGCTGCATATTAAACAAAAGTAAAGGTGCCGACCTCACTGTGGGTTTAGAGGCTAGCTCTCAAACACTGGGTGTGGAAGCACTTCTCCAACTTAAAGCCCCGTGTAAACAGGAGGTGCTGTTATGAGGATCTCAAGCGGACTCGCTTATCGTTTCCCTGTTTCTGACTGTCTCCTAGCTCTGCTCCAGTACCAAAGCCTGCTCTTAGAAACAAGAGGGCTAGGTGGCCCCATTCTTGTCTCCTCCATCCATCCTGGACGTGGCTTTCCCCACTCACATAGGAGCAACTTCAGCCCACCTGTGTCTGCAGGGAGTAACCTAGTTTGTCAAGGGGGACTTATTTGTGGCTGGCCCCTTGGTGCTGTGTACACAGAGGAGAGAACAGTGACATAATGTATTATTATGGCTTTGCCTGCTAAGGGGCGTGGATTGGTCAAGTCAGTAGCTAGCAAACGAAAGAGAGACAGAAGGACAAGTCAGGCTGTCTCCCAGATGACTTAAGTGCCATGCCTACAAAGGGGGCTGGTTTGGGGAAGTCATTCCTCATCATGGAAGACATGGGTTGAGTTGTCATTTCAGAGTCAATTCAAGGGCTTAGTGGAGGTAGGCGCTGGTTCATTCTCTTGTCACGCTAGGATTCCAAATTACAGAGTCATCATGTGCTGGTCCTTTGGCATCTGAGCTAAAATAGGAGTGATCCTTAGGACGTGCTCTCTGTGTGTCCACATCTGTTCGTTACTCATAGAGTTCTGCTAAGTCTCTACACTCCGACTGAGCTCATTTGTTCTCAGAGTGTGTAAGTGAGGCTTCAAGTTGAGGAGGCTGCTTGCCTCTCGGAAAGGAAAGAGTTTCAGTGAAAATGGGCACCGATGGGCTCATCCCAGAGGCCCCTCGAAGGCCCCCAAAGTGACCTGAGGATGGAAAAGAGCACCATGGCAATGGCCTGAGTGTCCCAGTTCTGAGCACTGGCCACCCTCTCTGTTTCCGTCATGGAGACAAAGGTCTTCCACCTCCTGAGACCTCATCAGAAAGTACTTCCTGCCAAAGCCAGAGGACACCCAGAGGCCGCGATAGCTCTGCTTTCTAGCCTCAAGGCCAGTGTCCCCCACATTTTGGTGTGCATCAGAATCAGCTGTGATACTTTAAAAGAAAAAGCTGCTTTTCTGGCCCCCTTCCTGGAAATACTGGTTATGTTCTGAGAACCAGGTCCCTTTTAAGAATCACCTGGTGATTCTCATTGTACAGTAATGCTGTTCTGAGTCTGTAAGGGTCAGTGGTTTCTGAATGCTTGTGTGGTCAGTTGGCCTGAGAACATAAGGCTGTCTGCAGTGGCTGGGTGGGTGGAGAGGGGAGAGAATGGGTGGTGGGAGCCAGTCCCCAAAATCTCCAGATCGGTATTTGGAAACTGTCCTCTCTTACCTCCTGTGTTGCTGTCTAGCTGCGTGAGTTGTGAACTCCTCATCCCACCCATGAAGCTTTTTTTCGAGATTGAGAATTACAAGTGACAGCATGATAGTGCTTTGAAAACTGTAGAGTTTTCAACACAGTAAGAGGTTGGAGGATTGTTGTATTACCTTTAAATACTAAGGAGTTACAGTATATGAAGATTTTTGCAGTATGTGGGTATGTTCATGAGAGTAAATGGAGAAGAGAAGGAAGTTCTGTGTGTGTGTGTGTGTGTGTGTGTGTGTGTGTGTGTCTGTGTCTCTGTGTGTGTGTGTGAGAGAGAGACAGAGAGAAAGACAGAGAGAGACAGATGAACAGAGAGATAGGCAGTGTGTGAGATGTCCACACTTACCCACTGCTCTCTGCTGGTCTCAGAGCTGTGTAGCACGCTGCCTCCAGTTCCTTCTACAGGATGAACATTCCGTCAGGACACTAAGGACCCTATGGCATTATTTCTGAAGAGGATGCGAATTGGTGCCTGGATCTTCAGTGCCTGCACAAAAGGAGGAGAAAGTGAGGCTGTGGACACTCTGATGAGCTTGGGGAATCTGAGAACTGAACCCTGGACACGAGGTTCATGAAAAAAGGGGCTGAACTGAAGCCATATCAGGGCTATTTATCAGTTTCGGAAAGACACGGGGGAGGCAATCCCAAGAGAGCTTGTTCAGATGAACCTGGATAATTGCTCCGATGTTAATATCTATATGCAAAGGTCTTGGGAAATGAATCTTGTTTACAAGGAAGAAACCAACTGCACTTTAGGCAGCAAACCTAAAAGGTGCCCTAGGAGTTAGATTCAGTCAGGAATAAAGAACTACACGCACGTGCTCCAGTCTGGCTTTGAGTCATCCGAGCTCCAGAAAGTCTCAAGCACTGACCTTGGATGATCCCAGATCACTAGTGACTCAGAGTACTAAGTCAAAGAAATTAACAAAAAAATCTTATTTGTAAGAAAACTAAACTTCCAATTGTTTTTGTTGATCATATTTTCAGGTACAATTTGAGCACAAAACCAAGGATAAGCAGACACACAGGGAAATAAGATAGTGAAAGCAAGAGTCAAGAGCTTGAAGTCATGTAGGGATTCCAGAATAGAACAATGGGACACAGAATTAAAAGTAATCATGTTTTGTGATGTTTAGGGATGTAGAACCAATGATGAAACGTTGGCAGGATTTTTAAAAATTTTTTAAATTTTATTTATTTTTGAGAGAGAGAGAGCATGAGCAAGGGAGGGAGGACAGAGAGAGAAACAGAGAATATGAGACTAGGTTCCAGCTCTGTGCAGTCAGCACAGAGCCCCAATGGGGCTCAAACTCACAAACAGTGAGATCACGACCTGAGCCAAAAGTGGCAGGATTTTTGGCAAAGGATTTTTTCAAACTGAACAAACATGAGTAACGGCAGTCAGATAAAAAACCCACTACAGCCCTGAGAAATCCTGTCTTGTAAAAGACCCTAACTCCTGATAGTATGAATTAGTTTACCCATTTTTGTACCTTCCTGAAATGGAAGTACATCTTTTTACACTGTCTTTTGTGTCTGTTTCTTTCACTCAAAATTACTTATGTGAGATTCACACCCATCATTGTATATGGTTGTCGATTGTTCATTTTCATTGCTGTCTAGAGTTCTATTGTGTGACTGTGCCATTAAAATCCATCTTACCATTGATGGGCACTTGTAGTTTCCAGTGTTTGGCTGTGAAGAATAGTGCAGCTACACATTCCTTTTAGACATTTATTTATGCAGGGGAAATTTCTAGATGTTTAGGACATGTGCTAATTGAGTTTAGAAGTGCTATAATGTCTCTCTAGAGTTTGTAACATAGTATTTTTATGTTCCCTCTGGCAGTGAGTGAGAGTTCCAGTTGCTCCACATTCTTAACATGATACGTGTTTTCCGTCTTTTTCATTGGAGGTTTTTGGTGGGTGTGTGGTGGTGTCTTATTGTGGTTTTAATTTGTATGTCCCTGTTGACTAAATAGGTTAAGCACCTTTTCATGTGGTTATTCTCCACAGGTATATTCTCTTGTGTAGATTATCTGTTTAAGTCTTGTGCCCATTTTTCTATTGGGTTCCTGGTCTCTCTCCTTCCTTCCTTCCTTCCTTCTCCTTCCTTCCTTCCTTCCTTCCTTCCTTCCTCCCTTCTTCCTTCCTTCCTCCTTCCTTCCTTCCTTCCTTCTTCCTTCCTTCCTTCCTTCCTTCCTTTGTTTTTTTAAATGTTTATTTAATTTTGAGAGACAGAGTGTGAGCAGGGAGGGCAGAGAGAGAGGCAGACACAGAGTCCGAAGCAGGCTCCGGGCTCTGAGCTGCCAGCATAGAGCCCGATGTGGAGCTTGAATCCACAAACTGGGAGATCATGACCTGAACTGAAGTCAGGTGCTCAACCGACTGAGCCACCCAGGCCCCCTAGAATGGGACTTTTAAATAAATATAATCATATCTTCAGAGAAATAAAGCTGGGTAGAACATCCCTTGTCCAGTATTTTTGCTGTAAGCCTCATTGCTGTAGACATCTGCCACAAGAATTTTGTTGCAAACATTTTTGCAATATAACTAATTGGCTGCATGACAATGTTGCTATGGAAGATAAAAAATAACTGGTCGATAGCTGGGTTTCATTTTTCCATTGATGCAGTTCTCTCAATTTGTTTTAATATTTATTTAAAAAATTTAAATAATTTAAATCCAAGTTAGTTAACATATAGTGTAATAATGATTTCAGGAGTAGAATTTAGTGATTCATCGCTTACATATAATGCCCAACAAGTACCCTTCTTAATGCCCATCATCCATTCGCTCATCTCCCCACCCAACAGCCCTCCAGCAACCTTCAGTTTGTTCTCTGTATTTAAGAGTTTCTTATGATTTGCCTCCCTCTTCTCTTTATCTTATTTTTCCTTCCCTTTCCTATGTTCATCTGTTTTTTCTTAAATTCCACATATGAGTGAAATCATATGAATTTGTCTTTCTCTGACTGACATTTCTCTTAGCATAATACACTCTAGTTCCATCCACGTTGTTGCAAATGGCAAGATTTCTTCTTTTTAATGAATTCTCTCATTTTTATATTCTGTAAGACTTAGTTTTCTAATGGTGTACACGATGAAGAGTTTTGAATTCACTTTCTCCATAGAACTTTGCAATGTCTGTCAATGGATGTATTACAGTACACCAAGAACAACAGTGTAGAAGGTTTTCAAATGCAATACAAATATGCATCTTAGTATTTGGAAACTGATCCCTATCTTAATGAAGGAAGAAATTTCAGTGAAAAAAGAAAAGTGAGGTGCCAAATGAGGTGAATGGACAAACAACAAACAAACAAAAAAGAATACTGGGGCACTTGGGTGGCTAAGTTGGTTGAGTGACTAACTCTTGATTTCGGCTCAGGTCATGATCAGGGTCGTGGGACTGAGCCCTGCATCAGGCTCCACACTGAGCACGGAGCATGCTTAAGATCCTCTCTCTCTCTCTCTCTCTCTCCCCCTGCCGCTCTTCCCCACTCACTCTATTCCTAAAATAAAAATGAATGAATGAATGAATGAATAAAATAAATAAATAAATAAAGTTGAATGCTTGAAATCTCCAAAATTCTTACATTTGCTTGAAAGTAACAAGCACCATCAGTTGGTTTCCTTACAGGGAGAGGCTCACTTCATTTGTTTTTGAAGTCTGAATAACCAGTTTCAGTTTATTCTTTCAAATTAAAATGGTGCATTTTTTCATGTGTCGGTTGGCCATCTGGATGTCTTCTTTGGAGAAGTGGCTCTTCATGTCTTTTGCCCACTTCTTCAGTGGATTATTTGTTTTTTTGGGGTTGAGTTTGATAAGTCCTTATAGATTTTGGATACTGACCCTTTATCTGATATGTCGTTTGCAAGTATATTCTCCCATTCCATAGGTTGCCTTTTAATTTAAATCTAATTTAGTTAACGTATAGTGTAATAAGAATTTCAGGAATAGAATTTAGTGTTTCATCACTTACATATAACACCCAGTGCTCATCCCAACGAATGTCCTCCTTAATGAACCTCTCCTATTAGCCCATACCCCACCCAACATCCCTCCAGCAAAATCAGTTTGTTCTCTGTATTTAAGTGTCTCTTATGGTTTGTCTCCCTCTCTGTTTTTATATTATTTTGCTTCCCTTCACTTACGTTCATATGTTTTTTTACCTTAAATTCCACCTATGCGTGAAATCATATATTTGTCTTTCTGACTGACTTATTTTTCACTTAACATAAAACAGTCTAGTTCCATCCATGTTGCAACAAATGGCAAGATTTCATTCTTTTTGACAGCTGAGTAATATTCCATTGTATATATCTACATCTTTTTATCCATTCATTAGTAATAGACATTTGGGCTCTTTCCATACTTTGGATATTGTCAATAGTGCTGCTATAAACATTGGGGTGCATGTGCCGCTTCGAATCAGCACTCCATATCCTTTGAATAAATACCTAGTAGTGCAATTGCTGAGTTCTAGGGTAGTTCTATTTTTAATTTTTTGAGGAACCTCCATAGTGTTTTCCAGTGTGTTCCACCAGCAGTGCAAAAGGGTTCCTCTTTCTCTGCATCCCTCACCAACGTCTGTTGTAGCCTGATTGGTATATTCTAGCCAGGTGTGAGGTGGTATCTCATTGTGGTTTTGATTTGTATTTCCCCGATGATGATGATGCTGAGCATCTTTCATATGTCTGTCAGTCATCTGGATGTCTTCTTTTGAAATGTGAAAAATAATAAAAACAAAAAATAAAAGCTAAGTACAAAAAAGAATGGTTAAGTGTATTACTGACATCTATATGCCAACAATTTTGAACATTGGACAAATGGAATGAACCCCTGAAAGAATATGACTTGCCACGTGTGACTCAAAATAAATGGAAAATAGAAAGTCGTATAACTATTAGAAGAATTGAAGCAGGGTTAAAGATATCCCCACAAAGAAAATATCAAATCCCAATGGTTTCATAGGCAAGTTTTAGCAAGTTATGGATGTTTCACAAATTCATCCAGAGAATGAACAAATAAACTTCCCAACTCTTTTTATGAGATCTGTATTGCCTGATACCAAAGCCAGAAAAAAGTACAAGAAAGAAAAAATGCAGGGGCTAACTTCCTTTATGAATATAGATACGGGAATTCTAAGCTAAATACCAGTGAATTGAATCCAACCGGAGTGTTTTTCAATCTGTTAATATAGTAACATCTAGTTTCCCCTAGAACTGAAGCAATGAAGTCCTCTATAGTTCTTACAGTACTAAGCAGGTGGAATGACTTGTGCTGGTCTTCTAGGGGAACATGCTTGGAGGGCGCAGTTGGACAGGGCTTGGTGTAATGGCTCAGTTCTCAGCAAGGTGGAGCAGCTTAGCTTACTGGGGTGGATCATTGTGGTGCAGGTGTGTGCACGAGAGGTGGAAGTGGCTTCACGCAGTCTCGCTCACAGGAATTTTGAGCTCTCACTGACCTGCGATCAAGCACCCCTCCTTTGTCTCTGGGCTCTGTCCACCCTGCCTCTACCCTCTCCATGTCCAAGCTGCCCACATGCCAGGCAGCACCTCTGTCCAGAGTTTTAGCTCCTATGGGGTTGCGTTTCAAAACCCCATGCTTCAGAGACCCCCGCAGCTTGGACCAGTGCCAACTCTCTAGGGGAGGGTCTGGCTGAGCAATGGCCGAGTGCCGGTTTGCCCTAGAAAACCTTCGTGAGATGGAGCAGAGGCAGAGGTTCAGAGATTCTGGCAAACTCAACACACAGCCAAGGCCAGGTTTCAGCACACTCTGGCATCTTTGTCCCAGGACCAGCAACCGTGGCTGCTCTCTGGGGTCTGCTGGGAAGTTTGCATGTGGGGAGGCCGTATGGTCTCCGCCAAATGCACTCCAGGCATGGAAACTGCTTCTCCCCATGTGGCACACAGACCCCTGAGACCCCGCTGCCTGCTCCTGGGGATTCGCCCTGCTTCCTCACTGGAACGCTGCCAGGCACTAAAATTTCAGACTCTGGGCTCCACTGTTTATAGAATCCTGGTGGTAATGAAATCCTCTCCTTTCTTCCCGTCAATGAGCTTGGAGAACAGATTTCTTGTTCAGCCCTCTGCGGATGGTTTCACTGTTTCTCTCTCTTTCTCTCCTGCTCCTTTTCTTGCATGACCCCTGTGTGCTGTACTGTCTCCCTTCCCTTTTTCTGTCCTCTCTTCACAAAAACAGCTTCCTACCCTCTGTGGCTTTTCTCTCCCCAGGTTCACCTCTCCACACCTCATACCTACCGAGTCCTGTGGCTCAAGTTATGCAGATTGTTGTGATAATCCTTGGATCAATTTCCTAGGTGTTCAAAATGGCTTGGTGACGATCTGGCTGCTTCAGAGACAATACAAGATCAGGGTCTCCATGCTGCTCCACCATTTTAACTCCTCCTCCTTGACCATTCTAATCTCATTTATCTTTAGTTTTATCCCTCTTTTTCCCAGTATAGTGTTTATTTGTGTTTTGTCTCTTCTTCCCTTGTGCACTTCATTTTTATAAAGAACCAAACTTTTTCGACCCTATTATATTTTGTTTTATTGTTTCTATCCTCAGTTTCTTTATCTTCTTCTTTCTGTTTTCCCTGCATTCATTACATTGTTTATTTGTTCCAGAATCCTAAGAGGACACTTAGCTCCACAAACATGAAGCTTTCCTTTTTTCTAATATAATCACTTGAGACTGTAATTATCCCTCAAAGCTTCATGCTTGCCGTGTCCTTCAAGTTTAGACATGCAATGTCTCTATTGCTATTCAATGATAGATATTTTCAAATTTCCATTTTAATTTCATTTCTAACCTTCAGTTAGCCAGCAGTTTGCCTTCCAATGTCCAAAAATTTGGGATTCTCTATTTGCCTTTCCGTCATTAACATCCACACTGAGTTATGATCAGATTCTATTCCTTGATATTTGTTGAGGCTGTGTGTGTGTTTGTGTGTGGCCTAGTACCGAATAATCCTTGCAAATGTTCCCTGTGTGCCTAAGAAAAATAGTCTATTTCTAATCATTGAATGCAAATACCACATAAGTCCACACCAAGCACAGTAACCATACTGTTCAGATCCTTCGTATTTTCATCATTCTTCTGTTCCCCTGACCCATCTATAATCCAGAAAGGTCTGTCAAGATTTCCTTTCATGATGTTGCTCGCATAAAATCTTCCCTGTAATTAAATCAGATTTAATGGATACATTTAGAGTTTTTTTTTTTTAAAAAAAAACACACTTAAAATTGTTTTATCTTAGTGACCTAAGTAGAGGCGAGGCAAATACAAGAGTTTGGTGACTGAAGTTATATAGTCTGTACTTCACTGCCCCCAAATTACCTCATGTCAACCTCTGGAAGGCTTTCCCTAGAAGCAGTCTTCCCAGCCCCGTGCATGTCCTTGTTCCTTAGGCTGTAGATGAAAGGGTTCATCATGGGGGTCACCACAGCATACATCACTGTGCCTACTGAGTCCTTCATGGAATAGGTATGGAGGGGCTTCAGACATACCATACAAAGTGTCCCATAGAAGAGGGAGACCACAGCCAAATGAGAGGCACATGTGGAGAAGTCTTTGTACTTGCTAGAGGCTGAGGGTATTCGGAGGATGGCTCTGACAATCCAGACATAGGACATGATCATGATCCCTAGGGGGGTGAAGAAGATGAAGCAGCCTGTAGTAATCTGCACTGTGTGAATGATCTGGGTGTTGGAACAGGCCAACCTCAGCAGGACATACATCTCGCAGAAGATGTAGTGGATCTTCCGGGACCCACAGAAGGTCACTTTGCTCATGAAGAGGGTGAGGAAGAGGCCATAGAGGGCAGAAAGTCCCCATCACAAGGTGAGGAGCAAAATACATTGTCCAGGGCTCATGGCTGTGGTGTAGTGGAGGGGGCGGGAGATGGTCACATAGCGGTCATATGCCATTGTAGCTAGGATGAGGTTGTCCAGAGTCACCAAGCAGACCAGCAAGTAGAGCTGTGTCAGACACCCTGCATAAGAGATGGCTTTGTTCCGAGAGTGAAGGTTCACTAATGTCTTGGGGATTGTGTTGGTGACGAAGAAGAGGTCGGTGAGGGAGAGGTTGGCCAGGAATAAATACATGGGCGTGTGCAAGCGGGGATCCAAGCTGATGGCCAGGATGATGAGCACATTGCCCACCACCGTGACCAGGTACATGGACAGGAACATCCAGAACAGGATCTGCTGCTCTTTAGGATTCTCTGAGATCCCCAGGAGCAGGAACTCTGAGGTCTCACTCTGGTTGCCTCCATGCATTTCCCCAATTGTCTGCAAAATCAGCACCAACAAACATTTACTAATTGAGTATTGAGTAAGGACATTCAGATAATCAAGGTCAATTATTTTCTTAGCATTAAAGCATTTAAGACTAAACTTTATAATTTTTAAATGTGAGCAATGAAGTAATAACAAAGAAAAGCATAACGTGGAAAATCATTATGCAGCTTAGTCTTTCCAGGGACTTTTAATATGACATACTCAAAATTATGAAAGTAATTTATATGTCTTATTTTAAATCCTATCAGGTTACAATATTCTTGAAGTAATTAAAGATTAGTATGTTATAATTCTGATGTTGCATAGATTTAGAGTGATATTTAAAATAGGTGTATGCATTACAGAGGATATTGTACAATTGGACCAAAGAGGGAGATAAGGACAAATATTGTAAGTGAAAAAATTATCATTATTTGCTGAGAGAATGATATATCTGGGAAACCAAAGACAATCAGATGAAGTGCTATTAGAAATAAAAAGGAATTTTAGTAACTGGCCAATCACACAATGAATAGACACAAAGCTAATGGTGCTCTCGTAAGTATACACAGCAGAGACTAAGACTGTTGTCAGACATGGGAATTTAAGGGTCAGTGCTGCCTCTTACTAACTGTAAAACCTCAGGCCACTTATCTGAGCTCTTTAAGATTCCAATTCCTTATTTGAAACATGGGTCAGGAGGGAAAAAAATTGATAAATCACTTAACACAGAGGGCTTGATTGCAGTGAGCTCTCAGAAAATATTGTCTATTATTATTATATGTAAACAAGAATCAGTTATAATAAGGCTAAAATCTAATGTGACATAATACCATCTACACTATCAACAAATAGATCTGTGCGTGAACATGTTAACAAGAATCACGGATGATCAAATACTCCAGAGAGGCATAAAGTAAACATTTAATAAATGGATAGATATACCAGATTCCAAATGGAAAACTAATATTGCAAAGGTACAAAGTCTACTATTAAGCTATTCAAAGTTAAAGTTCTGACTTTTCCCCCTAATGTTTACTTATTTTTGAGAGAGAGATAGCATGAGTGGGGAAGGGGCAGAGAGAGGGGCAGGGGATCCAAAGCAGGCTCTGTGCCGACAGCAGAGAGCCCAATGCAGGGCTTGAACTCAAGAACTATGAGATTATGACCTGAGCGGAAACCAGATATTTAACCTGAGCCACCCAGGTGTCCCTCACTGAATTTTGAAGAAATAAAAGCTAATCTAAATTTCATCTAAAAATAAGCATGAAAGTAAGCTAAGGAAAAGTTGAAATAGAGAATAAGAAGGAGGCACTTCCTCTACCAAGTATAAAGGATTCTAAAAGTGTGTGGTACTTGTGCTGCACCGACAGATCAATAGCATGGGACAGGAACTTTAGAAACAGAACCAAGTACATGTGGATTTAGTGAGTTGTTATGATAACAGGTCAAAGTTGCATTATTCAATAAATGGCATTGGGTTGACTGTCTAATTATTTTTGCGAAGATTTAGATCAGTCAGTTAGATTTTGTGTGTCAATTAGTCTTCAATTAAAAACAAAAAGAAATGAAGGTTGAACTGAAGTGTACAGAATATTAAGCATTTAGTGCATTTGAGATGAAGGAATGGGGAAGAGTCATAAGCCCAAGGAACTAAATGAATAAATGAAGGTACAGATAAAAAGGAAGTTGTGTTGAAAATCAGTCAGCGTGTCAAAGAAAGTAGATCTGTTTTGCAAATTCAGTCTGGAACATGATGATTCTGAAGTAGTAGGAGGATAAACAAATGTAGGTGTGGGGACAGTGAATAACCTATGAAATAAAAGAAATTCGGAGCTCTAGGTTTTTCAGGGAGAGGCTAACCTGGCCTTTAGCAAATGAGTGGATTCGTTATCTCATTTAACAGAGGTGAATTCCCAGATACCCACTGTCACTGGTACAGTGGGAAGAAATTTGGAGTCTTAAGTCTGAGTTTGTGTCCCAGCTAAACATATACAATTATTTATTTTTAATTTTATTTATATGAGAGTGAGAGAGGGAGAAAGCAAGAGCAGGGAATTGGCAGAGAGAGAAGGAGGGAGAGAGAGATTCCCAAGCAGGCTCCATGCTGTCAGTGCGGAGCCCAATGCGGGGCTCGAACCCACTAACTGTGAGTTCATGACCTGAGCTGAAATCTAGAGTTCAACGCTGAAATGACTGAGCCATCTGGATGTCCCCATACAACTGTTTTCTGAGCAAACAGCTCCCTTATATTGCGTAGTTGGATAAAGAAGTGTTGAAAGCTCTCTCTATATTAAGATTTTATATTTATTCCATGACGAGCACTATTTGTTTCTATTTCTCCATTTTATAGATGAGATGACCAAGACTTAGAAGGTTAATGAGTTTCCCAATGTTGCTCAAGAAGTAACTCATGGAGCTGGAATTCGATGACCCTTTTCTACCTCTAAAATCCATGCCTTAACTGCTCTGCTAGGCGTTAAGCAAGAGTAATGATTCTTACCTCACTGTGAGTTTAGAGAAGAGCTCAAATGCTGGAGGAGAAAGAACTTTTCCTCCCTTAAATCCATATGGAATGGAGGAGTTGTTATGGGGTCACAAAGGGAATCTTATTCTTAACCAGTATTCAAGCTTCTGTCTATCTCTTAATCCCTAAAGTAGGAAATCCCATTCTCAGGACAAAGAAGTATTAGGGGTCTAGTTGCCCCTCCAGCCTGAGCCTGGCTCTGCCTGGCACATAGATGGGAGCAGGGAATGACCTGTGCCTGCAAGGAATGACCCAGGATGTCCTAGGGAAGACTCCTTTGTGGCTGGCCCCTTGGTGCAGTCTACATGGTTGAGAGAGAAAGAGAGAGAGAGAGAGGGAATGTATCATTATGGACTTCCCATACTTGGTCAGGTCAGGTGCTAGAAAACAAAAGAGAGACAGAAAGATAACCAGGCTATTTCCAAAGACTTGAGTGCTGTGCCAATGAAGAAAGCTACCAGGAGAAGTGATTCGTCAACACAGAAGGTATTTGAACAGGCTGCACAATATAGTCGGCTCAGTGATCATTTCAGAGCTGATGCAAGCATTTAGTGGAAGTAAGTGATGGTTAAGATCTCTTTTAACTCTAAGATTCCAAACTATAGAGTAATCATGAGGTGGTCCTTTGGCATTTGAGTGATAATGGGAGTAACTCTTTGCCCAGGCTCTAGAGATTTTTTGTATATACCGCTTCCCATATTTGTTGTTTATTATCGTATAATTCACCTATGGTTCAGCAGTATGAATGAGATAATTAATTCTCCCAGTACTTAAGGGAGGGTTTTACCTAAGAGATCTGTCCAAGGCCGTGGAATGGTTGGTGACAGGATGGGTCTTAGACAAGGAATTCCAAGCCACGTGTTTTCTTTGTTAGCCTAGAACTGGGAGGAAGTAGAAAACCTGGAAACAAGAAGTCAGCATGGGGTGGGCTGCTTGCCTGTTCGAAATGCAGAGTTCCAGTGAGAAGGAGAACTGATGGACCCATTCCAGAGATCACTTCAAGTCCACCACCACCACCCCTATCCCAAATGGCCCAAGAATGGAAAAGAACATCATGGTGACTGAGGAACCCCAACCTGAGAACATTAGCTACCACCTCTGTTGGAGACAAAGGTCTTCCATGTCCCTAGACCTCATCAGAACCTACTCTCAATAGCCTATTTGCCTGGATTCAGGGCCCTGTGGGACATATGCCTCACAGGAGGGAATGAAGGAAGCAGGGAAGAAGGCTGGGGAAAGTTAGAAGATGTCCAGAGGGAATGATACCTTTGCTTTCTAGCCCTCAAGGAAAGTGTCTCCCATACTTTAGTGTGCATTGGAATCACCTGTGATACTTTAAAACAAAAAGCTGCTTTTCTGGTCCCCTTCCTGGAAATATTGGTTCTATTTTGAGAACCAAGTCCTTTTTAGCAATCACCTGGTGATTCTGATTATATAGAAATGTGTTCTGAGTCTGTAAGACTCAATGGGTTCTGAACACGTGTGTGTTCAGTGTAAGGTTACGAGTCGCTGATGATAAAAGTAAGACTGCCAAGGCAAAGTGAGGTCTGAGAGTACACTTTATTGCAAGCACTCTCCGGCGAGGTTCCGGGACTCCCAAGAGAGGAGTCGGGGAGGTCGCCACCGAGATGGGGTTAGGGTTTTTAAGGGATTTGACACTGAAGTTGGCTACATAATTCTTTCATTTTTTTTTTGGAGATTTTGTCTGCTTGCCAAGGTCCTATTGGTCTGCCGGAGTTTGGGGTTGAGGTTTAGGTCCCTGTTAGGTATCGGTTCCGAGAGTGAAGTGTCCCTCCTTTATGGTTTTGGCGGGAATGTCGGCCATCTTGGGGTTCCTTCTTCAGGGTTTTTTGGGGGAATGTCGGCCATCTTGGGTTGGTTTCCATTGTGTGGAGCCTTCCCCATGCCATAGCCCAACATTCCCACCTTTTGTTATATACATATTGGTAACAGGGGCGCCGACTCAATTCTGGCTACTTCCTGCTGACGGATGGGCGTCGCCATAGGGCTGGTCGGAAGTGGGTAGAGGAGAGTAAGGCTGAAGAAGAAGCTGGTTATCCGAGACCCTAGTAAGTTCCTGTAAGCGCTCCTGGAAGTAACGCAAAAGACAGGGAGCAATTGAGAGTAGAATAAGGATTACACACAAGGGCCCTACCAGAGGGAGTAACGAGGTTACCCAAGTGTTGGAGGTGAGGTCCCAAAGGGATCCATCCCGCCTCCGAGCTTGGACCCGATCTTTAAGTTCTTTTATCTTGGACGTGACTATACCTGATTGGTTGACATAGTAACAACATTCTTCATTTAGCTACAGACATGTTCCCCCTTTTTCGGCGGTTAGCAGATCCAAGGTCCGTCGGTTTTGTAGGGCTACAGCAGCCAGGCTGGTGACCTGTGTCTGTAAAGCTGTCAGGGAATCGGCAATTCTATCCATATCGTCATTTAGGTCTTGGGAGAGTTTGTAATAAAAACTAACAGATGTTCCTATTCCTGCGGTTCCAGCCGCCACCCCAGCTGTAACACCAGCCCCTATTAGGAAGGGGAGGAAGGCGGCCCTCCTCTAGCGGGGTTGAGGGAACAGAATGGCTAAGAGCTGAGAAGGTGAGTAGACACTAGAGGAGGGGGAAAGCAGGATAAACGTACAGTCCAGAGTGTCATTTTCAGTTAGGCAGCGGTAGATCCCTTGTGTGCACGAGAGGAAGACCCCGCATGGGGGGCAATATGGGAGTGAAGATTTGGTGATGTTAATAGCCGCCGGGGTAAGATATCGGTCTGAGGAAAGGTTAAGGAGTGGTAGGGAACCCCCGATGGGCCCAATAAGGACAGTCACATTACTGATGGCGAAGTTAGGGAGTGGCCAGCCGGTAGGGAGGGGTATCCCTACAATATTTTTTTGAGGTGGAGAAAGGAAAACAGATCCAACAGTCGGTACTGTTTGAGATATCCGCCCACAAGTTATAACTAGTATTTAAAAGGGTTACCGTTAGCTCTTCAGGAGGCGGGGCCCTTTTAATGTGATCAAGCTTGATATCTTTATAAGGGGGCGGTGTTGGGGCCCGAAGTTGTTTGATTAACGGTTGGGCCATTTTAATGTGACCAAGCTTGATCCCTTTTTAAGGGGGTGGTGTTGGGGTCTGAAGTTGTTTGCTTAAGTGTTGGGCCCTTTTTTTTTTTGCAAAATCAGTCTCCCAGGCTTTGGGTTTTTCTGTTGTGTCCCAGCAGACCTTCCTCACCCCTATCTTGAAGTATTGTAAACAAGTGCTCGAGTATTGAGTAAGAGGTGCTGTCCAGAAGGTTTTTCCCGGGGCGTGGATAGAGGTACAGGTAGTTGGTGTTGTACCTCTGTAACATTCAGTGGGCATGTCAGGATAAGTGGAGAAGTACCATGAGGAACCCCAGGTCTGCATGCACTCACATTCTTCCGCTTGGATAGGGACGTTTAGGAGGAGCATGAGGAGGAACCCCAGCCAAGCGGAGTTTGGTGGGGCCCACCATCTAGGAGGCCCACTTATCCTCCGCGGGTACCCGCTTGAGGTTGCTGATGTGTACCCACGTAGGGTTCCCCAGAAGCTTGGCGACAGTTGGGGTAGTATGGATGACAGTGTGAGGCCCCATCCACTGAGCTTGAAGGGAATCCGGCCGTAAGTTTTTAAGGAAGACCTGGTCTCCCGGAGACAAGATTTGTAGTGTTTCTCAGGGGACATGGTCAGGGGCTGGTATAACAGCGTCAGCGTGGGCCCGCAGGAGAGCACGAAGGAGGGTGAGATAGGGCAGATAAGATAGGAGGGGTGCAGGAATAGCTGGAAAATTTATAAGGAAGGGGCGGCCGTATAGTAGCTCGACTAGGCTTAATCCTGACGGCCCACGAGGTGTAGCCCGAAGTCTGGTGAGGGCCAAAGGTGAGAGGATGGGCCAGGAGAGGCGGGTTTCTAGTGTAAGTTTGGTAAGTTGGGCTTTAAGTAGCCCATTGGCCTTTTCTACTTTACCCGATGATTGTGGATGATACGGGGTATGAAATTTCCAGGTGATGTTGAGGCTTTCGGGTACCTGTTGAGTTACCCTGGAGATGAATGCCGGTCCGTTGTCTGACTGGAGGGTTCGAGGCATTCCAAATCGTGGGATGATGTGTTCGATGAGGATTGCAGCCACCACATCCGCAGTCTCTCAGGCTGTGGGGTAGGCCTCGATCCAGCCTTTGAAGGTATCAACCAAAGTTAGCAGATAACGGAAAGTCTTATGTCGGGGCATGTGAGTAAAGTCCAGCTGCCAGTCCTCCCCTGGCTGATGTCCCCTGAGTTGGTGGTTAGGTCCTGGTCTGCGGATCCCTCCTTGTGTATTTACAGTTGAGCACATCGTGCAGGCCCTGTGAACAGTTTCGATTACTCTGAATAATGAAGGGTGGTGGAACAAGGGTTGAAGGAACTGGTACAGAGCCTTTGGGCCAATATTTAGAGATTGGTGGATTTCAGCGACCAGGGTGTGGGCCAGATTTTCTGGCAGAGCAATCTTGTCCTGTACGTAGATCCCTCCCTTATCTCCCACCTTACCTCCTAGGCTTTGGAGAGCCTGCATTTCTTTGGCCGAGTTAGAAGGCTGGTGGGGGGTGTTAAGATAGAGGACAGGAGCTTCGGAGTTGTGTAAGGCTGTTTGTCTGGCCACTGAATCAGCCTTATTGTTCCCTAGGGAGATCGGATCATCAGAAGTCTGATGGCTGAGGCAATGGACAATTGCCACGTTAGTACGCAGACTAAGAGCCTTGAGTAATTTGGCTATAAGGGGCCCATTAACTATAGGGGTGCCCTTAGTAGTAAGGAATCCCCTTTTCTGCCAAAGAACAGAGTGAGTGTGAGCAATAAGGTAGGCATATTTGGAGTCAGTGTAAATGGTGACTCGTCCTTCAGACAGGTGTAGAGCCCTTGTAAGGGCAATGAGTTCAGCCTTTTGAGACGTAGTCCCAGTTGGGAGGGGGGCTGTCTCTAGCACTTTATCGGTGGTGATCACAGAGTAAGCAGCACGTCGTTGGCCACCTGAGGCTAAGAAAGAACTCCCATCCACGAAGAGCACACGGTCAGGATCAGACAACGGTTGGTCGGAGAGACCTGGGTGAGGAGGAACAAGATCTTCCAGAAGTTGTGGGCATGAGTGTGTGGGTTCGGGGGCAGACGAGGGTGTGGGCAACAAAGTTGCAGGATTTAAGCGAGGGGAAAGACAGAGAGATACTTGAGGGTTCTCAATGAACAGTAAGTGAAATAGCTGGAGACGTGAAGGGGTAAGGTGTGCCAGGGATTGATGCCCAAGGAGGTCGGCGAGACGATGAGAGGAGTAAACTGTGATGTGTTGACCTAGAGTGAGTTTGATGGCCTCTTTTGTGAGAATAGCAGCCGCCGCCAGGGCCCTGAGGCAGGGCTGCCACCCCTGAGTGGTAATATCCAACTGTTTGGATAGGTAAGCCACGGCCCTATGTGTGGGTCCCACTGGCTGTGCTAGGAGCCCAGTGGCTGAGCCGGAGCGCTCATCGGTGTAAAGGTGGAACGGTTTAGAGAGATCGGGTAGTGTTAGGACTGGCCCTGTAGTGAGGCAGTTTTTTAGTTGTGAGAACGAGTGGCGGATTGAGGTGGGATCAGTTAGGGGGCCTTGGGGAGTATCTTTAGCTGCCTGGTATAGAGGGCGAGCCAGAATAGAGAAGTTTGGTATCCAATGTCTAAAGAACTCAACTAATCCAAGAAAGGACAGTATCTCCTCTGCAGTTTGAGGTGGTTGAAGGTCCTGGAGGAGGCGTATGCGGTCCGCAGTTAGAGATTTTGAGGTAGGGGTTAGGAGTATACCCAAATAGGTAACCGAAGGGGTGCACAGTTGGGCCTTTGAGGGAGTGACCCGGTATCCCTTAGTCCCCAGAAAGTTAAGCAGAATCGAAGTGTCATCTTCGGACGAGGAAAGAGAAGGACTACAGAGGAGAAGGTCATCCACATACTGCAATAAAGTACTGGTCTTAAGGGTGCATTGCAGTAGGTCGGTAGCCAGGGCCTGGCCAAAGATATGAGGACTATCCCTAAACCCTTGAGGCAGGACCGTCCAAGTGAGTTGTCCAGAGACATGAGTGTCAGGGTCCTCCCAAGTAAAAGGAAAAAGGAAATACGACTCAGGATGTAAGGGGACCGTAAAGAAAGCATCCTTGAGATCCAGTACCGTGAAGTGGGAGTTATTGGAGGGGACATGGGACAGTAAGGTATATGGATTGGGGACAACGGGGTGGAGTGGGACTACAGCCTCATTAATGAGTCTGAGGTCTTGTACTAACCGGTATGCTCCGGAAGGCTTGCGAACTGGTAGAATGGGAGTATTACATGGGGAATTAGTAGAGATGAGGAGTCCCTGCTGTTTTAACCGCTCTATGATGGGCTTTAGGCCCCTGCGGTGAGTGAGGGAGATGGGAAACTGGGCCCGTGAAGGGAACTTGGAGCTATCTTTAAGCTGGATTTTAACTGGGGTGTGGTGGGTGGCGATAATGGGTTTTGAGGTATCCCACACTTGAGGATCTATGGCAAGTAGGTTGTTTGGAGTGAGGGTTGAGGGGGAAGAGAGATGCATAAGATGAGTTGAGGTAGTGGGGGAGGGGGAAGGAGAGAGACGGATGGTTGCCCCTAGCTTTTGGAGGAGATCCCTCCCTAGTAAGGGAACAGGACAGGAGGGGATTACTAGGAAGGTGTGGAAGAAAGGGTGCCCATCCAGGCTGCAGGTGAGGGGAGGGGTCATCCTAGGAGTGGAGGCGGTCCCTTCGATACCCATAAGTGTAATTGGAGAGGTTTGAGTTAATCCCAAATAGGAAGGGAGAACAGAATAGGTAGCCCCCGTTTCCAGCAAAAAGGAGATGGATTTACCCACTACCTGGAGCGTAACCCTGGGCTCAGCTTGAGTGAGGGGGGCCGTGAGTCTGGGCTCCATCAGTCCTCTTCCAGACCAAGCAGCTGAAATGCCGGACTTACCGTTTCGGGGTTCCCCCCACGTTGAGGCGTTGAGGGCATCCCGATGCTTGGGCAGTCAGATTTCCAATGGCCCATCAAGTGACATTGAGGGCAAGGTCGAGTCGGTGCCTTTGGGTTGGGACAATGACAGGCCCAGTGTCCCTCGACTCCGCACTTGAAGCAGGCCCCCGGAGGGTGCGACTAGTTCCCCTTTTATGGTGGCTCCCGGAGCCGACTGGCTGCTACCAAAGCCTGGGTTTGTAGTTGAACCGTTTGCTGGAGCTGGGCCTGTCGCCTCTGCTCAGCTGCTTCCTCACAGGAATTAAAGACTTTAAAGGCCATTTTCACCAAATCAGAAATGGGAGTCTGGGGGCCCTCCTCGGCCCTTTTTAATTTCTTACAAATGTCGGAGGTTGACTGAGAAATAAAATGTGTAGCTAAGACCGTGGCCCCTGCCGGAGAAGCCGGGTCCAGGTGGGTATATTGGGTTAATGCTCAGTTAGCCGATTGAGAAACATGGCCCGATTTTCGTTGGGAGCCTGGATAATCTCTCTAATCTTATCATAGTTAACAGCCTTGTGGGAGGCCGCCTGCATACCGGCAATGAGGCACTGCACCATGCGGTCGCGGCGCCGGCGGCCATCTTGGCCATTCTGGTAATCCCATCCTGGCTCTACAGCTGGAACCGCCTGAGCGCCCACTGGCATTCTGGCGTCAGTAAGGTGAACCTGATCTGCATGTTCTCGGGCAGCAGCCTGGATGCGTTCCCTCTCCTCTGAGGTAAGGGTTGTGGTCTGAACCACATGTAAATCATGCCAGGTGAGATATTGGAATTCTTTGATGAAATTATTAGGATTAGCCGAGAAAGCTCCTAGACGCTTTTCTATTTGGGAAAGATCTTGTAAGGAAAAAGGCGCATGAACTCGAACAGCTCCTTCAGCCCCAGACATTTCTCTTAATGGACAGACTAGATGAGGTCTGATCATGAGACTGGGTTCTTGAGGAGATAGGAGGAGAAGGGAGAGGGCTGGGGGGTGATGAAGGTTCAGGAGCAGGGGGTACAGAAGCCGGTGGGGTAGGCACATCTAAAGTCTGTTGCTGAGTGGCTGGCTGATACGGAGGAGGGGAAGGAGGAGAAGGAGGACTGGGGGCCCTCGTTGGGGGTCCGTAGAGATTTTCAGGGGCTTCAGAGAGGGGAGAGAGATCGGAGTCCTTTGGAGTGGTCAGCGGAAGAGTCTGAGGAGGAGAGCGAGCCAGGAGTACTTGGGAAGTAGAGCAATGGGAGCAGAGCGAGGGTCTGGAGCGCAAGGTCCAGAAAGCTTGGACATATGGTATCTGAGACCATTTACCCTGGCGTCTACAGAGATTGTCAAGATCCGTAAGCACCTGATAATCGAAGGTGCCCTCAGGGGGCCATTTTCACTGGTTATCTAGTTGGTACTGGGGTCAAACGACGATACAGTAGAATATGAGGCGTCGCGTTCGTAGGTCCTGCTCCAGCTCCAAGGTACGGAAGTTAGCCAGGAGACAGCCCAGAGGCGTCTTAGGATCGAATTTAGACTGAGAGGTTCCCATAGCTCCCCACCCCGATTAACCCAGAACAAGAGGAGGGCGTCCACTCGTCCGTGAGGTGAGTTAGAGGTTCAGAGAGTAGTTACCGTGGAATAAGGACGTCTCCTAATTTCCAGAACTACGGAGCTACCTGGTAGCGGAGGGGGGTTTACCCTGACGTGGCCACGGTTTTGGCAGGGAACCCGGAGGGGTGGGGTGGGACCAGGGAACACTCACCGCTGGAAGTCAGGAGATCAGGAGACCAGGAGTTGAATGGAGAGGCGGCAGGGTCCCAGTCCGGAGGTGGAGGAGAGAGCCTCCGTACCTAAGTAGGGGCTCAAATCTCCCCCTGGATTTCGGCACCAAATGTAAGGTTAAAAGTCGCTGATGGATAAAAGTAAGACTGCCAAGGCAAAGTGAGGTCTGAGAGTACACTTTATTGCAAGCACCCTTGGGCGAGGTTCCGCGACTTGCAAGAGAGGAGTCTGGGTGGTCGCCCCCGAGATTGGGGTTAGGGGTTTTTAAGAGATCTGACGCTGAAGTTGGCTACATAATTCTTTCATTTTTTTTTTGGAGATACTGTCTGCTCGCCAAGGTCCTATTGGTCTGCCGGAGTTTGGGGTGTAGGTTTAGGTCCCTGTTAGGTATCGGATTTCCGAGAGTGACGTGTCCCTCCTTTTTGGTTTTGGCGGGAATGTCGGTCATCTTAGTTCGGTTTCCATTGTGTGGAGCCTTCCCTCTACCCTAGCCCAAAAGTCAGATGGCACTAGAGACACAAACCCCTCTGGAGTGTAGCTCTGCGAGGAGGGGGGAGTGTAGGAGTGGTATGGGAAAGTCCTCCAGCTTGATGTGGGAAAACTTCCGTCTATTGCTCCCTAGCTGCAGGACATGCCCCCTCCCTGAGCCTCCTCATCCCCTGAAGCCTTGGGAATCACATGCAACAGAGCATGTGACACCACTTTGAAAACTGTAGAGCACTGAAAAGATTGGAGGGATTGCTAATTACCTTCAAATATTAAAGGATTAGATTGTATCAAGACTGACAAAGTTTGTGAGTATATTTGTGAGATAAAAGGTAGAGAGAATATGAGAAAGGAGAAAAGGGAGAAAGAATGTGAGCCCGTGGTGTGCAGACCTTACCCACTGTTCTGTGCTGCTCTGAGTTGCCTGGTTTTGCTGTCTCCAGATTCTTCCTACATAGGATAAAAATTCAGTCAGAGCATAAAGGACCCTAAGACTACTTTCTGAATGGGACTTGATTCGTCCTTTTGGCTAAAGGTGGGAAGCAGAGGAATTGGCCTCCGGATAAGCAATCCATGCAAGAGAAGAGACAGAATGGCAGGGTGTAGATGCTCTGATGATGATGGGGGATGTGAAAACTGATGGTTGGATCCTAACATCAAAAAAGGAGGGGGGCGCCTGGGTGGCTCAGTCGGTTAAGCGGCCAACTTCAGCTCAGGTCATGATCTCACGGTCTGTGAGTTGGAGCCCCGCGTCGGGCTCTGTGCTGACGGCTCGGAGCCTGGAGCCTGCTTCAGCTTCTGTGTCTCCTTCTCTCTCTGCCCTTCCCCTGCTCATACTGTGTCTCTATGTGTCTCAAAAATAAATAAATGTTAAAAAAAAAATTTAAAAAAGGAGGGACTGAATTGGACCCACATCAGGGCTGTTTATCAGTTTTAGAAAGACATGGGGGAGGCAATCCCAAGACGGCTTATTGAGATGAACCTGGGTAATTGCTCCAATGTTAATATCTATATTAATATCTGTATCTATGTTAATTTCCCAAAAGTCTTCTTTGTTTACAAGAATAAACCTGTGGGGAATAAGCTGAGGAATTCTCTGAGCCTCCACTGATGGGTTAACAAGGCAAAAAGAATTATAAAGCCTTAGGATACTCACACCCAAGTTCAGGTAAACAAGATCAGGTAAATAGGTATTGGGGGGGCCAAGGCCCCAGTGTAGAGAGGGTGGGGCAGAGGCCCCCAGGATAGAGAGGGCTGGGCAAAGGCCCCAATACAAAGGTATATGAGGTTAATAAGATTAGGCATTCAGGGCGGATATGTCCCCCCCCACCTCACCCCCCAATTTAGTTCTATAGCAGAAAGCTGCTTTCACAGGAAGCAAGGACCAAATTAGGTAAACTGGTAAATAGGGCTATAGGCCTGTGGGAATGAAGTTGTCCAGAGCAGAGTTAATTAGCAAAAGAAAGGTGCCTTGTTGACCCTGAGTTTGCATGCTCTATATATCTCATCCCCTAGGCTAGCTAAGATAAACAGACAGGGCACCTCATTTCTGCTGTTAACAACCATCTTCCAGCACCAGGATTTTGTTTTATATCGACCCAAACCACAAACATGTATATCTTCAAATTCCCCCTTCCCTCGCGGCCATGAGTTAATGTTCACAGATTTATTGTCTCGTTGTGCACATCCATCACCATGTTTATAAGCCTTCTGATCCTAATGAAAAAGGAGCAAGGACCCTTAATCAAGGCTCTTGTCTTCTCCCGGATATTAGCTATCTCTCACATTTTAATCCTGTGTCTCGCTTTCTTGCTGGACAAGAAAGAACTCTAGACCCAGAGTCTATAATAGAAACGAACTGCACTTTAGGCAAGCAATCCTAAAATGTGCCCTAGGAGTTAGTTTCAGTCAGAAATAAATAACCACACACACACACTGCAGCCTAGCTTTGAGTCATCAGAGCTCCAGAAAGTCTCAAGCACTGAACTGGGACGATGCTAGATCACTAGTGACTCTGAGTACTAAGTCAAATTAAAACAAAATCCTATTTGTGGGAAAACAGCATCAAGTAAACTTCCTATTTTTTTTGTCAATCATTTTTTCAGATATAATTTAGAGAACAAAGCCAACGATAAGCAGACACAGAAATAAGATACTGAAAGCAAGAGCCAGCAGCTGAAAGGCATGTGGGGATTCCAGATAATAGAACAATGGGATACAGAATTAAAAAGAATGATGTTGTGATGTTTTGGGATATGGAACCAATTATAAAATGTTGGGGCAGGACTTTTAACAAGCTGAACAAACATGAGTAACCAGCAGTCACATTAAAAAAAACACAGTATAGGGGCGCCTGGGTGGCTCAGTCGGTTGAGCGTCCGACTTCGGCTCAAGTCATGATCTTGCGGTCCATGAGTTCGAGCTCCCCGTCGGTCTCTGTGCTGAAGGCTCAGAGCCTGGAGTCTGCTTCGGATTCTGTGTCTCCTTCTCTGTCTGCCCTTTCCCCAGTCATTCTCTGTCTCAGTCTTAAAAATAAACATTAAAAAAAATTAAAAAAAAAACAAAAAAACACACTGTAGCTCCATAGAAATCCTGTCTTGTTTTCTTTTAGTCACTCACTGTTCCTGTGAGTCAGGCAACAGACCCTGACTCCTAATAGCATGAATTAGTTTACCTATTTTGTTCATTAATGAAATGGAAGTATACTTTTGCACTCTCCTTACTGTCTGTTTCTTTCACTCAACATTAAGTATGTGAGATTCACACACATGGTTGTATATGGTTGTCGATTGTTCATTTTCATTGCTGTGTAGAGTTCTATTGTGTGACTTTGTCATTAAAATCCAATCTTACCACTGATGGGCATTTGTGGTTTCCAGTGTTTGGCTGTGAAGAATAGTGCAGCTACACATTCCTTTTAGACATTTATTTATGCAGGGGCAATTTCTGGATGCTAGGGCAGGTGCTAATTGAGTTTAGAAGACAGTGCTATACATCTTCCTCTAGTGTTTATAACGCAGTGTTTATATGTTCCTCGACCTCTAGCAGTGAGTTCCAGTTGCTCCACATTCTTTTTTTCTTTTTTTAGTATTTATTTTGATAGAGAGTGCACATGAGCGGGGGAGGGGCAGAGAGAGAGAGGGAGAATAGAATCCCAAGCTGACTCTGTGTTGTCAGGCACAGAGACCAACTTGAACTCGAATTCACAAACTGTGAGGTCATGACCTGATCCAGAAGCAAGAGCCGGAAGCTTAAGCCACTGAGACACTCAGGCGCCCCTGCTCCACATACTTCCTCCCTCCCTCCTTCCCTCCTTTCTTCCCTCCTTCCTTCCTTTCTTTTCCTTCCTTCCTTCCTTTCCTTCCCATCCCCCCCCTCTCTTTCTGTCCTTCTTTCTTTCCTTCTGAGAGTGCACATTCAAGCAAGCACAGGAGGGGCAGAGAGAGAAGGACAGAGAGAATCCCAAGCGGGCTCTGTGCTATCAGCACAGAACCCTACAGAGGGCTCAGTCCCATGAATCATGAGATCATGATATGAGCCCAAATCAAGAGTCAGAGGCGCAACCAACTGAGCCACGCAGGCACCCTTGCTCCGCATTCTTAACTTGACTTGGTGTTTTCCATCCTGTGTGTGTGGTGGTGGTATCTTATTGTGGTTTTAATTTGCATATCCCTGCTGACTAAAGAGGTTAAACACTTTTTCATGTGGTTATTCTCCACAAGTATATTCTCTTATGTAGATTATCTGTTCAAGTCTTGTGCCCATTTTTCTATCGGATCACCTGTCTCTTTTATGTTGATTATAGAAGTTATGTATTCTGTTTAGGAGTCCTTTGTCCGATGTGTGCAGTGATATCTTCAACTTTGTGGTTGTCTCTCATTTAAGTAATGGTGGGTAATGAGAAATAGAAGATTTTAATTTTAAAATACTCTAACTTATCAATTTTTATTTTATAGGTAGTTTGTATCTTATTTAAGAATTGTTGTTAATCTTTGCCACTATTCTTCTATATTTGCTACAGCAGTGGGCAGTTGCATGGCCCCCTCTGGGGCTCAGATGTCCCCTCCCAAGGAGAGCAGATCAAACCTGAAAGGCTTTACGTTTCATATTTAAATGTGCTGTCAAGTTAGACTTGACTTTTATATCAGGTGAGGGAGAGATCAAGATGTTTTTGTTGCAAATGTTGGATATACAATTGGATACCCAGTTTGTCCAACACCATTTATTGAAATGTTTCTCTTTCCCCTGCTACACTGCAGTGCAAATATCCAGGAAACCAGTCGTGTGATTGGAGTGTCGAAACTTTCAGTCTCATCACCGCTGTCCCCCACCCCCCACCTCTGGAGAGGGGCAACGGGCTGGAGATTGAATCACAGCGGTCAATGATTTAATCAGTCATGCCTATGTAATGAGGCTTCAGTAAAAACTCAAAAGGATGGGGTTCAAAGACTTCTGAGTTGGTGACACATGGAGATTTGGGGAGAGTGTGGTATGCAGAGAGGGCATCGAAGCTCCATGCTCCTTCCCCCATACCGTGCCCTATTCATCTCTTTCATCTGATTGCTGCTGAAGAATAACCAGTAATCTAGTAAGTAAAATATTTCTCTGAGTTAAAGATACTTTAGCAAATTAATTGATCCCAAAGAAGGGATTGTTGGAACCTCCCATGTATAGCTGGTCTGTCAGGAGCACCAGCGACAACTTAGCCTTGTGATTGGTGTCTGAAGTGGGGGGAGGGCAGACTCACAGGACTGAGACCTTAACCTGTGAGATTTGAGGCCATCTCCAGGTAGATAGTGTCAGAATTGAGTTGAATTACAAGATACTATCCCTTCTGGTATCAGGAATTGCTTGATGGTGTTGAAAAAATAATTGCTGTCAGAATTGTAGAGCCTAAGTAGAGTCTGGGTCTCACAATTACCGCCTCCCTTCTGCTGCTGTCACCACCACTCCTGTTCATGAGCATGTGTTAATATGCTTGAGACTTTTGTTGTGAGGGAATGGAGAAGAGATGAGAGGAGGGAACCACAGGAATAAAGGACAGGATGGAGTTTTCCAAAGACAACGTCTGACTTCTTACACAGAAAAGGAATGCAGGAAAAAGCAAGAGAGGTAGTTTTGCTTTGATGCCCAAAGGACAGAAATCTCCCCAGAGCAAAAGAGAGGAATCTCTTGTCACTTCTGTGTGAACATCAGTTGTAATGTCCAGAGGAACCGTGGGTCGGAACTGAAGTAGTGGGAGCTGTGCCCAGTGGAGCATCGGTAAGGGGTGGCCTCCCCCAGGATATCAGCAGTGGGAGTGGTGCAAGTTGTCTTCTATAAATGAATTGCAGGCAGCAGGCTCCTTAGAGAAGTTCAGAGTTCAGAGACTATGTGTGCCTGTGTTCTAGAGAACATAGGAGTCACCACTGAGCCATAAGTGGTATATGTGGACAGGACAATGTTGTCCTTTGTCAGATAAGTTGAAGGATGTGATTTTGCAAACTTCCAGTATTAGTGTTACTAATATAAATAAGAAATATGATAAATATATAAATAAAGTGTTACTGACTTTATTTGTTGTTGAGGCTGCTGTGGTTTGGTGAACATTGGGTTACATATACATATCTTTTCTTCGTCACAGATATATGAGCTTATTTGAGCTGGACCTATGTACAAAACACTCCTGTATCCCCTATAGGATAATGTCTTGCACAAGGTGAAGGAAATCCCATTCTCTATTTTCATTTTCTTTCTTTCTTTCTTTCTTTCTTTCTTTCTTTCTTTCTTTCTTTCTTTCTTTCTTTCTTTCTTTCTTTCTTTCTTTCTTTCTGTCTTTCTAGAGAGAAACTGAGAGAGTGCACATTGTGCGCAAGTGTGGAAGATTTGGGGAGGGGAAGAAAGAGAGGGAGAGAGAGAATCCCAAACAGGTGCTGAGCTGACAGCACAGAACCCAACATTGGGGCTCCATCTCATGAACCATGAGATTATGTCCTGAGCCAAAATCAAGGGTCGGTCGTTCAATCAACTGAGCCACTCAGGGCCCCTTCCCAGTTTCTACTTTAATGTCTTCCAAAATTACCTCGTGTCAACCTCTGGAAGGCTTTCCCTAGGAGAAGTCTTCCCAGAGCCCCATGCATGTCCTTGTTCCTCAGGCTGTAGACGAAGGGGTTCATCATGGGGGTCACCACAGCATACATCACTGTGCCTACTGAGTCCTTCATGGAATAGGTATGGAGGGGCTTTAGATATACCATACAAAGTGTTCCATAGAAGAGAGAGACCACAGCCAAATGAGAGGCACAGGTGGAGAAGGCTTTGTACTTGCTAGAGGCTGAGGGTATTCGGAGGATGGCTCTGACAATCCGGACATAGGACACGATCACGAACCCTAAGGGGGCAAGGAAGTTAACGCAGCCTGTAGCAATCAGCACTGTCTGACTGAGTTGAGTGTTGGAACACGCGATCCTCAGCAGGACGTATATCTCACAGAAGATGTAGTGGATCTTCCGGGACCCACAGAAGGTCACCCTGGTCATGAGGAGGGTGTGGGTGAGGCCATGGAGGACAGAGACCACCCAACACAAGGTGAGGAGCAAAATACAGAGCCCAGGGCTCATGGCCGTGGTGTAGTGGAGGGGGCGGCAGATGGCCACATAGCGGTCATAGGCCATTGTGGCCAGGATGAGGTTGTCCAGGGCCGCCAAGGATCCCAGGAAGTAGAGCTGTGTCAGACACCCCGCATAGGAGATGGCTGTGTCCTGAGACTGAAGGCTCACCAGCACCTTGGGGATTGTGGTGGTGACGAAGAAGATGTCGGTGAAGGAGAGGTTGGCCAGGAAGAAGTACATGGGCGTGTGCAAACGGGGATCCAAGCTGATGGCCAGGATGATGAGCACATTGCCCAGCACCGTGACCAGGTACATGGACAGGAACATCCAGAACAGGACCCGCTGCTGCTCAGGACTCTCCGAGATGCCGACGAGCAGGAAGTCGGAGCCTCCACTCTGGTTGCCTCCGTGCATTTCCCCAACTGTCTGCAATATCACCACCAACAAATGTTTACTTAATGTCCTCAGTTGAATAAGGACATTTAAATAAGCAAAATCAACTGTTTTCTTAGCATCAAAAACATCTTAGGCTAAATTTTTAACTTTTTTTTGGATAAGGGAGAATGAAGTAACATAAAAAAACCTGTTAAGGTGACAAATTTTTATGCAATTTAATCATTCCAGCAACTTGTAATCTGGCATACTCCCTACTGTAGAAATAATGTCCATGTCTTATATTAAATCATATCATCTTGCCATTTTCTTGAAGGGCTTAGGATTAGTCTGGTATATTATGATATTGTATAGATTTAAATGATATTGAAAACAGATGCATGCAGTAAAAGAAATTGCTGTTATACAATTGGACAAAGGCAAAAAAGTAAAAACATTGGTAAGGTAATGGAAAAATCATCATGATTTGCTGACAAGATGATGTACATGGGAAACTGAAAACAAATGACTAAAACATTGCAATGCATTAGAAATAAAAACAATTTTGAAAACACTTCAAATCTGAGCTGTGACTATTTTTCTGTGAAACTCTGGCAAGTTACTTGAGGGTTTTAGGACTTCACTTCTTAATGTGAAAAGTGGGTTGGGGTGAGCATAAAATGAAGCAATTAAGAGCTGACTTGCAGTAAGGACTCAAGAAATATTTATTGTTATTATTGTTGTTACTATTATTATTATATGGAAGCAATACTCAGGAATAATTAAGTTTAAAATGTAGTGTGAAAGGTGTGCCTGGTTGGCTCAGTTTAAAGTAGTTTTTTTTTTTTAATTATTTACTTTGGGGATAGGAGTGGTCAGAGAGAGAGAGAGAGAGAGAGAGAGAGAGAGAGGAAGAGAGAGAATCCCAAGCAGGCTCTGTACTGACACGGGGCTGGATCCCACAAACTATGAGATCATGACCTGAGCTGAAATCAAGAATTGCCACTTAACTGACTGAGCCACACAGGTGCCCTGAGCATGCGACTCTTGATCTTGGGGTTGTGAGTTTGAGCTGCATGTTGTGTGTGTAGATTACTTAAATTGAAAAAACAAAAAGCAGGGGCGTCTGGGTACCTCAGTTGGTTAAGCGGCCGACTTCGGCTCAGGTCATGGTCTCCCGGTCTGTGAGTTCGAGCCCCGCGTCGGGCTATGTGCTGATGGCTCAGAGCCTGGAGCCTGCTTCAGATTCTGTGTCTCCCTCTCTCTCTGCCCTTCCCCTGCTCGTACTCTGTGTCTATGTCTCTCAGAAATAAATAAACGTTAAAAACAATAAAAAAAAAAGAAAAAACAAAAGGCAAACAAACGAAAAATCCAGACACCTGGATGACCCTGTTGGTTGATTGTCTGGCTCTTGATTTCAGCTCAGGTCATGATCCCAGGGTCACGGGATCGGTCTCTGTGTCAGGTTCTCCTGATCATGGGGCCTGCTTAAGATTCTCTCTCTCTCTCTCTCTCTCTCTCTCTCTCAAATAAAAAAAATAATATAAAGATACAAATAATGTGAAACAACCCATCCACATTATCAACAAACAAATCTATGCATTAAAATGTTAATATTCAGGTAGGGATTTAAATTCTTCACAGAAGCATACAGTGGAAACTTAGTAAGTGGAAAAACATACCAAGATTCTAATTATACTGAATTAATCTAAAGTTTAAACTATTCGAAGTAAACCTTTGAACAGGGTTTGAAAGAAAACATCTATGTTTAACTTCAGAGTAATTGTGAAAGCAAGCTAGAAAAAGATTGAAAAAGGGACAGCAAGGGGACACTTTCTCTGCCATATTTAAAGGGCTATAAGACTGTGGGACTGCTGCTGGAATGAACAGATCAATAGAAATGGAGAGAAACTTCAGGTACAGACCAGAGAACATGTAGGATTTAGCTGATTGTTACAGTAGCACTTTTATTGGGAGAAAACTTTTGTACTTATTCCGTAAGTGGCAACGACACAACTGTCTAATTATTTTGGGGGGAATATGAGATCAATATTTTGTTTCTTACCAAACACATTTCAAGCATACCAAAGATTAAAATAACTTAATGTGTCTCTTTTCGTTTTGAAAACCTACAATATGAGAAATACACATCTTAAAAATAAAAGAAAGAATACAAAGGAGGGCATAGAAATGAATTACATTGAATCGCACCGTGTAGAGGTAAGGAACAATGGTGCGCATTTCAGTGATTGTATTATTGGAGATGTGCAGGATGAAAAAGGCCAGGCTCTGAGGTCTAGATCAAAGAGCATTATAGGGAGTTGTGTGTGTAAGCACCTCAGGGCCTTTGTTGTGTCCAAGGAGTTACACATGGGTCAGTATGGCCCAATTGAAGATCAGAGCGTGGGATGTGGGATTATGCAGGCCAGCAGGGGTCACGTCCTGCAAAGCCTTGTTAAGATTTAAAATTTTTATTCTAAATACAGTGAAAAGCCTTAAAAAGTTTAAGAGAAGAGGGTATATTTATTTAGCAACTATTCTATTTGTATTTTAGCAACAGCGTTTTAATAATTAGCTATGGGTTTTCATTTTTAATCAAATGCTTCTTTAAGTGCCTATTATACTGATAGCTTTGGTAATACTGAATCACACTTGTATTCCTAGTACAAAATTCTGAAATTGGTTTGCCTATATTTTATTTAGACTTTACAATTCATTTTTATGAATGAGGTATCTATAGTTTGTTTTTATGTGCCATTCTTATTTGCTTGTTTAATGTTTTTCTTTTTAAAGTTTATTTATTTTGAGAGAGAGAGAGAGAGAGTGAGTCAGCATGAGTGGAGGAGGAGCAGAGGGAGACGGAGAGAGAGAGAATCACAAGCACACTCTGCCCTGTTAGCATAGAGCCCAGTGGTGGGCTCGAACTCATGAACAATGGAATCATGACCTTCGCCTAAATCAAGAGTTGGACGCTTAACCTACTGAGCCACCAGGCACCCCCTTAAGATGTAAACTTTAACCCCATGGAATTCATTTACCCTAAATAGCTTTCAATACATTATAATCTATTGATTATTTTTAAAAGTTTCCAGTATTAGTATTTCAAGCAACACAGAAAAATTTTAATTGAAAGAAAGCAGACATCATCCCCAATTCTGCCTTGCAACCACTGTAACATTTTGGTGAATGTATTTTTCAGTTCTTCTGACTTCAGTCAGTTTTAGTGTCTCAATAACCTGATGGGTAAATTTCTCCAAGTCAATATTGTCATTTGTTATGTATTTTTCTTTATGAATAACTTTATATTGCTGCCAGCATGATTTTCTTTAATCTTAAAATTAAAATGTATCAAGTTCTATTCAATAATTACACTGAATTCCACTGGTTGGAGATAGATAACTGTTCACATTTTGATGTTCTTATTATTTGACATGTGAAGGATGTCTCTCCTTCACTGATTATCTGACTTAGAATATCCTTTCCAATCGTAAAATTATGTCTCCCTTCATTTTATGAGAATCTTCTTTCATTGTTTCCTTACTTTTTTGTGTTGCATTTCTTGGAAGTTACGACTATACATTAATTATAAATTAATATTTCATTTTGGTGATGCTACTCCATCTCCTCTAAAAAAACGCCTGGAGCAACCTCCCACCTGCCTCTTTGAAAAGGAATAGACAGATTTAAATAGTGTTTTGTATCATTCCAAGTACTCATGTGAAAAATCCTTTTATGCAAAAGTCTTGTGAAAAAAGAAAACTTAAAACAATTCATGCTACCAATCGCAGGAGGATATTGCATCTGCCAAAAGAGCATGACCCTGTATGAGGAGATTTTCCTTTTGGGTGAAAAATAAGATTATAAAATTTAAACATATAATGGGGGGCAATTGACTTCTGGCCAGTCAATATGAGCAGGTCCACTGACCCACTCCTCAGAGACGCCTATGAAAATATTAAAATAGAAGGATTTAAAACCAAAGGAAATGGTCCAAAGGGCAAACAGGAAATGAAGAAACGTAGAAGAACACCTTTGAAAATTCAGTAGGTGGAAACTCAGTAAGTGGAAAATAAAAAGATGGGAAAGGAGCAAGCACTGAAAAACTATAGACTGGCTATACATTAATCTTTAAATATAAAAGTAAACTTTAGAGATTAAAAGTAGGCTTTAATTTAAAAATGTTATTAGAGAGGCACCTGGGTGGCTCAGTCGGTTAAGCATCCAACTTTGGCTCAGATATTGATCTCATGGTTTGTGATTCAAGCCCCCTGTTGGGCTCTGTGCTGGCAGCTCAGAGCCAGGAGCCTGCTTTGGATTCTGTGTCTCCCTCTCTCTCTTCCCTCCCCCACTTGCACTCTGTCTGTCTCTCTCTCCAAAGATAAATAAACATGAAAAACATTTTTTAAAGTTTATTAGAGATAAGGGGGATACTTTGTAAGGCTAACAGGGTAAACTGATCAGTAAGATAACAATTATAAACACATATGCACTGAAACATATACTACAAAACAAACACATGAAAGGAGAAATACGTAATTCAAAAAGAGTAAATGGAGATGTCAACATTATACTTCAGTAGTGGATTGAACAACCAAGCAGAAGATCAACAAGGAGGGGCGCCTGGGTGGCTCAGTCGGTTAAGCGGCCGACTTCGGCTCAGGTCATGATCTCACGGTCTGTGAGTTCGAGCCCCGCGTTGGGCTCTGTGCTGATGGCTCAGAGCCTGGAGCCTGCTTCGGATTCTGTATCTCCCTCTCTCTGCCCTACTCTGGCTCATGCTCTGTCTCTATGTCTCAAAAAATAAATAAACGTTAAAAAAATTTTTTTTGAAAAAAAAAAAGAAGATCAACAAGGAAGTAGACGACTTGAACAACACTGTGCATCAACTATACCTAACAGATAAACAGAGGGCACTGTGCCCAACAACAGCAGAACGAGATTCGTTCCAAGTGCCATTGGAACGTTCTCCAGGATAGACCAAATGCTAGGCCATCAACCAAACCTCAATAACTTTAAAAGGATAAGAATGACACAAAATATGTTCTCCAAGTGCAATGGAATGAAATTAGAAATGAATAAGCTGGAAAAAATTGAGAAAATTCCCATATTTGTGGAAATTAAAGAACACACTTCGAAATAGCCAATGGGTCAAAGGAAAAAAAATCAAAATGAGAAAATACTTTAAGAATGAAAATGAAGACACCACATACCAAAATTTATAGGATGCCACTAAAATAGTGATTAGAAGGAATAGTTTTGTTGTAAATACTTATATTAAGGAAGAAAGAAGATCTCAAAGCAATAACCTAGCCATATATGGTTAACATGGTAATTGTTCCCAAATAGATCTACAGATTCAGTGCAATTCTTGTTGGAATCCCAGCTGACTTCTTTGCTGAAATTGTACAAATTGATTCTAAATTCATATGGAATTTCAAGGGACTCAGAGGAGCCAAAACAATCTTGAAGACCAGGAGCATATTTGGAGAATTCACATTCCCCAATTTCAAGACTGACTACAAAGCAACAGTAATGAAGACAAGTGGTACTGGTACAGGATAGACATAAAGATCAATGGAATAGCCTTTAGGGTCCAGAGAGAAGCCCATGCAGCCATGGCCAACTGATTTTTGACAAAGGTATGTAGATTACACAGCGGGGGAAAGATATTTTTAACAAAGAGTGCCGGGCCTCTGGCCCCATGGGAAAGTTGGATTCTTCTCACATGCCATATATAAAATTAGTTTGAAATGGATCAATTTGAAATTGAATTTAAGAGGTAAAAATATAAAACTCTTAGAAGAAAATCTAGAGAAATTTTGTGATCTTGGATTTAGTGAAGGGTTCTTAGTTATGACACCAAAGCATGAGCAACAAGAGAAAGTCCACATTCATAAGAATGGCCTTGATAGCAGAAAACAATGAAAAATTGTAAAAAGTAGGAAACAATAATTATGAAAAATTATGCCATATTTTACTTTCATAAAAGTAAAATACCTCTCACATCAGCAGAATACAGCAATAAAATACAAATAAACAAAAAATGCCAGAAAGGAAAAATGCTTGCCACATGTGTGATAGACGAAGATTTAATATGCTTTATAGAGAAATAACTTTTTAATCCTTTTTTAGAGTATGCTTCACACCCAGTGTGGAGTCCAGCATGGAGTCCAACTCTGAGACTAAGACGTGAACTGAGATCGGTAGTTGGATGCTAAACCAACTGAGCCACCCAGGAATCCTGAGAAAGAACCATTTTAATTCAATAATAAAATTATCAACCTTCATTGGAAAACAGCAGCAGACATGAACAAAAGAAGATTCACAAGCGAAGGTCAGAGTCAGAAAACATATGAAGAAACATGTAGCTTTACTACTTATCAAAAGATGCGCTGAACAGGCAGTGTTATATCTGATGAAATGTATGGCTATAACTTTCTGGAAGGAAACTTGACATTCCGTGTCTTAACCTCCTAAAAGGAGATTCCTCAGAGCAATTTCAGTTTTAGAAATTTATCTTAAAATATAATCAGATAGAAACATAGACGTGGATGTATAAAATGTTTATTAGGTCCTTGTGAAAAATAATTAAAAAGAGCACCTGTTGGCTCAGTCAGTGAAGTGACCAACTCTTGATTTTGGCTCAGGTCATGATTGAGCCCCACCTGGGCTCTGAGCTAGTAGCACGGAGCCAGCTTGGGATTCTCTCTCTCCCTCTCTTGCTGCCCCTCCCCCCAGCCCCCGTGCATGTGCGATCTCTTTCACTCAAAAAATATACAAATAAACATTAAAAATTTTTAAATAGTAAAAACGAAAAAAAAGAATCAATTGAAACTCCCTTGATTAAAGATACATTTAAAGAAACTGCATGAGCCATACAATTAAAGGCCCACAATTAAGCCATCGTAGATAGGTATGTATTCCACATATATGTATGTTTATGATATCTGTTAAATTAAAATGTAATTTATTCCTACTTGGTAAAATAAAAAAATGACCAATTATGCTTCGGTGATAGAGGCTGTATCGATTTCTAAGTGTCATCGTGAGGAGGAAACAAGGAAATGCATGTAAGGTACAGCACTGGCCGAGCACCCTCCCTGCCGCACGGTGTGTGCTGTCTGCATTCCAGATCCTTCCACGTGGCTTGCCTACAGTAGCGCAGCTCCCCATCTCCTCTGGAATAGCCCGCGATTGTGGACAGGTGGTCAAAGTCCCAGGATCCCTCATCCCCAGTGGGCCTCGGGCCCTCTCACCTCCAACAACGCCTCAAGGTTTGTATTTTCTAAGTAGGCACATGGCTTGGCCTTTGTCCTTCACACCAGCTCTTGTTTTGTCTTCCTGACTTTAAAGCAAATATTTTCCCTATTCTGTGATCCCATTGCTATCCTGGCAAGATCCGTTAGAGCTATCACTCGAGCATCGCCTGCTGGTGGCATCTTCTCCTGCCACACAGTGGCTCTCTGTCATTCCTGGTCTTTACATTCTCTTAAGATGTCCCATCGTGCAGTGTCCTTAGTTGTCTGTTCTGGGAGACTTGAGGGAGCCGTGAGGGCAGGAGCAGTAGCATTTTCTTTCTTGTATCCAAAGGACCTCTCACGGGGCCAGATATGGCATAAGGATTAGGAAGTGAGGGTTGAACTGAACTGCGGAGAATAGTAGGCATTCTGTGCACTTAAGCTTAATGGATAGGGAAGAATCATAAGCTCAAAAGGCTAAATGAACGAGCGACACTATGGATAAAAATGGAGTTGTTTGGATAATCAGCTGGTGTGCCATGGGTCTGTTTTGCCAGTTCAGGCTGATCATGCTACTAAGTTTGTAGTAGCAGGAGAAGGAGCAGAGGTGGAGGTGGGAACTGTGAGCGACCTAGGAGATTAAGGTAATTGGGAGCTCCAGTATGCAGGTGAGGCCAGCATGGGGAGGCCCAGCATTTAGCATAGGAGTAGCTTTGTTATCTCAGTGAAAACACTTGTCCTCCCAGATGTTCAGTGCCCACGGTACAGTGGAAGGAAAACCAGTGTCATATGTTTGGGTCCAAAGCTCAATTTAAGGCACAGGAGTGGTCTTTGAACAAACCACTACTCTGTACTGAGTATTTGGCCAGACATTACGTTGAATGACTCCCCTCGCCCCTGACCTCCCCCGCCCCCGCCCCTGCATTTAGTCCCCATGGCAGCACTGTTTGTTGCCACTATCCCAGTTTGCAGACGAGATGACTGAGATTTAGGAGATTAAAGAATTTCCCCAAGTTCCTTAACTAGGAACTGATGGAGTTGGGATTTGTTTTTCCCTTGGTGTTTCTGAAGTCCGCACCCTAAAAGCCGTGCTGCATGTTAAACAAAAGTAAAGGTGCCGACCTCACTGTGGGTTTAGAGGCTAGCTCTCAAACACTGGGTGTGGAAGCACTTCACTAACTTAAAGCCCCGTGTAAACAGGAGGTGCTGTTATGAGGATCTCAAGCGGACTCTGCTTATCGTTTCCCTGTTTCTGACTGTCTCTTAGCTCTGTTCCAGTACCAAAGCCTGCTCTTAGAACAAGAGGGCTAGGTGGCCCCATTCTTGTCTCCATCCTTTCATCTGTGATGTGGCTCTTCTCCCCACTGACATAGGAGCAACTTCAGCCCACCTGTGTCTGCAGGGAGTGACCCAGATTGTCAAGGGGGACTTATTTGTGGCTGGCCCCTTGGTGCTGTGTACACAGAGGAGAGAACAGTGACATAATGTATTATTACGGCTTTGCCTGCTAAGGGGCGTGGATTGGTCAAGTCAGTAGCTAGCAAACGAAAGAGAGACAGAAGGACAAGTCAGACTGTCTCCCAGATGACTTAAGTGCCATGCCTACAAAGGGGGCTGGTTTGGGGAAGTCATTCCTCATCATGGAAGACATGGGTTGAGTTGTCATTTCAGAGTCAATTCAAGGGCTTAGTGCAGGTAGGCGATGGTTCATTCTCTTGTCACGCTAGGATTCCAAATTACAGAGTCATCATGTGCTGGTCCTTAGGCATCTGAGCTAAAATAGGAGGGATCCTTAGGATGTGCTCCTCTGTGTGTCCACATCTGTTCGTTACTCATAGAGTTCTGCTAAGTCTCTACACTCCGACTGAGCTCATTTGTTACTCAGAGTGTGTAAGTGAGGCTTCAAGTTGAGGAGGCTGCTTGCCTCTCCGGAAAGCAAAGAGTTTCAGTGAAAATGGGCACCGATGGCCTCATCTCAGAGACCACTCACAGGCCCCCAAAGTGACCTTAGGATGGAAAAGAGCACCATGGCAATGGCCTGAGTGTCCCAGTTCTGAGCACTGGCCACCCTCTCTGTTTCCGTCATGGAGACAAAGGTCTTCCACCTCCTGAGACCTCATCAGAAAGTACTTCCTGCCAAAGCCAGAGGACACCCAGAGGCCGCGATAGCTCTGCTTTATAGCCCTCAAGGCCAGTGTCCCCCACATTTTGGTGTGCATCAGAATCACCTGTGATACTTTAAAAGAAAAAGCTGCTTTTCTGGCCCCCTTCCTGGAAATACTGGTTATGTTCTGAGAACCGGGTTCCTTTTAAGAATCACCTGGTGATTCTCATTGTACAGTAATGCTGTTCTGAGTCTGTAAGGGTCAGTGGTTTCTGAATACTTGTGTGGTCAGTTGGCCTGAGAACATAAGGCTGTCTGCAGAGTGGCTGGGTGGAGAGGGGAGAGAATGGGTGGTGGGAGCCAGTCACCGCAAAATCTCCAGATTGGTATTTGGAAACTGTCCTCTCTTACCTCCTGCTTTGCTGTCTAGCTGCATGAGTTGTGAACCTTCTCATCCCACCCATGAAGACCTTTTTTTCGAGATTGAGAATTACAAGTGACAGCATGATAGTGCTTTGAAAACTGTAGAGTTTTCAACACAGTAAGAGGTTGGAGGGATTGTTGTATTACCTTTAAATTCTAAGGCGTTACAGTATATGAAGATTTTTGCAGTATGTGGGTATGTTCATGAGAGTAAATGGAGAAGAGAAGGAAGTTCTGTGTGTTTGTGTATGTGTGTGTGTGTGTGTGTGTGTGTGTGTGTGTCTCTGTGTGTGTGTGTGTGAGAGAGATAGACAGAGAGAAAGACAGAGAGAGAGACAGATGAACAGAGAGATAGGCAGTGTGTGAGCTGTCCACACTTACCCACTGCTCTCTGCTGGTCTCAGAGCTGCGTAGCGTGCTGCCTCCAGTTCCTTCTACAGGATGAACATTCCGTCAGGACACTAAGGACCCTATGGCATTATATCTGAAGAGGATGGGAATTGGTGCCTGGATCTTCAGTGCCTGCACAAAAGGAGGAGAAAGTGAGGCTGTGGACACTCTGATGAGCTTGGGGAATCTGAGAACTGAACCGTGGACACGAGATTCATGAAAAAAGGGGCTGAACTGAAGCCATATCAGGGCTATTTATCAGTTTCGGAAAGACACGGGGGAGGCAATCTCAAGAGAGCTTGTTCAGATGAACCTGGATAATTGCTCCGATGTTAATATCTATATGCAAAGGTCTTGGGAAATGAATCTTGTTTACAAGGAAGAAACCAACTGCACTTTAGGCAGCAAACCTAAAAGGTGCCTTAGGAGTTAGATTCAGTCAGGAATAAAGAACTACACGTACGTGCTCCAGTCTGGCTTTGAGTCATCCGAGCTCCAGAAAGTCTCAAGCACTGACCTTGGATGATCCCAGATCACTAGTGACTCAGAGTACTAAGTCAAAGAAATTAACAAAGAAAATCTTATTTGTAAGAAAACTAAACTTCCAATTGTTTTTGTTGATCATATTTTCAGGTACAATTTGAGAACAAAACCAAGGATAAGCAGACACACAGGGAAATAAGATAGTGAAAGCAAGAGTCAAGAGCTTGAAGTCATGTAGGGATTCCAGACAATAGAACAATGGGACGCAGAATTAAAAGTAATCATGTTTGTGATGTTTAGGGATGTAGAACCAATGATGAAACGTTGGCAAGATTTTTTAAAAATATTTTTTAAATTTTATTTATTTTTGAGAGAGAGAGAGAGAGAGAGCATGAGCAAGGGAGGGAGGACAGAGAGAGAGAAACAGAGAATATGAGATAGGTTCCAGCCTCTGTGCAGTCAGCACAGAGCCCCTGAGCCAAAGTTGGACGCTTTGGCAGGATTTTTGGCAAACTGGACGCTTTTGTTCAGTTTGGCAAACTGAACAAACATGAGTAACTGGCAGTCAGATAAAAAACCCACTACAGCCCTGTAGAAATCCTGTCTTGTAAAAGACCCTAACTCCTGATAGTATGAATTAGTTTACCCATTTTTGTACCTTCCTGAAATGGAAGTACATCTTTTTACACTGTCTTTTGTGTCTGTTTCTTTCACTCAAAATTACTTATGTGAGATTTACACCCATCATTGTATATGGTTGTTGATTGTTCATTTTCATTGCTGTCTAGAGTTCTATAGTGTGACTGTGCCATTAAAATCCATCTTACCATTGATGGGCACTTGTAGTTTCCAGTGTTTGGCTGTGAAGAATAGTGTAGCTACACATTCCTTTTAGACATTTATTTATGCAGGGGAAATTTCTAGATGTTTAGGACATGTGCTAATTGAGTTTAGAAGTGCTATACGGTCTCTCTAGTGTTTGTAACAGTATTTTTATGTTCCCTCTGGCAGTGAGTGAGAGTTCCAGTTGCTCCACATTCTTAACATGATACGTGTTTTCCGTCTTTTTCATTGGAGGTTTTTGGTGGGTGTGTGGTGGTGTCTTATTGTGGTTTTAATTTGTATGTCCCTGTTGACTAAATAGGTTAAGCACCTTTTCATGTGGTTATTCTCCACAGGTATATTCTCTTGTGTAGATTATCTGTTTAAGTCTTGTGCCCATTTTTCTATTGGGTTCCTGGTCTCTCGTCCTTCCTTCCTTCCTTCCTTCCTTCCTTCCTTCCTTCCTTCCTTCCTTCCTTCCCTTCCTTCCTCCCTCCCTCCCTCCCTCCCTCCCTCCCTCCCTCCCTCCCTTCCTTCCTTCCTTCCTTCCTTCCTTCCTTCCTTCCTTCCTTCCTTCCTTCCTTCCTTCCTTCCTTTCTTCCTTCCTTCCTTCCTTTGTTTTTTTAAATGTTTATTTAATTTTGAGAGACAGAGTGTGAGCAGGGAGGGGCAGAAAGAGAGGCAGACACATGAGTCCGAAGCAGGCTCTGGGCTCTGAGCTGCCAGCATAGAGCCCGATGGGGAGCTTGAATCCACAAACTGGGAGATCATGACCTGAACTGAAGTCAGGTGCTCAACCGACTGAGACACCCAGGCCCCCTAGAATGGGACTTTTAAATAAATATAATCATATCTTCAGAGAAATAAAAATGGGTAGAACATCCCTTGTCCAGTATTTTTGCTGTAAGCCTCATTGCTGTAGACATCTGCCAGAAGAATTTTGTTGCAAACATTTTTGCAATATAACTAATTGGCTGCATGACAATGTTGCTATGGAAAATAAAAAATAACTGGTCAATAGCTGGGTTTCATTTTTCCATTGATGCAGTTCTCTCAATTTGTTTTAAAATTTATTTAAAAAATTTAAATATAATTTAAATCCAAGTTAGTTAACATATAGTGTAATAATGATTTCAGGAGTAGAATTTAGTGATTCATCGCTACATATAATGTCCAACAAGTATCCTTCTTAATGCCCATCATCCATTCGCTCATCTCCCCCCCCCCCAACAGCCCTCCAGCAACCTTCAGTTTGTTCTCTGTATTTAAGAGTTTCTTATGATTTGCCTCCCTTTCTCTCTTTATCTTATTTTTCCTTCCCTTTCCGTATGTTCATCTGTTTTCTTTCTTAAATTCCACATATGAGTGAAATCATATGAATTTGTCTTTCTCTGACTGACATTTCTCTTAGCATAATACACTCTAGTTCCATCCACGTTGTTGCAAATGGCAAGATTTCCTTCTTTTCTAATGAATTCTCTCATTTTTATATTCTGTAAGACTTAGTTTTCCTAATGTGCACACGATGAAGAGTTTAGAATTCACTTTCTCCATAGAACTTTGCAATGTCTGTCAATGGATGTATTACAGTACACCAAGAACAACAGTGTAGAAGGTTTTCAAAATGCAATACAAATATGCATCTTAGTATTTGGAAACTGATCCCTATCTTAATGAAGGAAGAAATTTCAGATGAAAAAAGAAAAGTGAGGTGCCAAATGAGGTGAATGGAACAAACAACAAACAAACAAAAAAGAATACTGGGGCACTCGGGGTGGCTAAGTTGGTTGAGTGACTAACTCTTGATTTCGGCTCAGGTCATGATCAGGGTCGTGGGACTGAGCCCTGCATCAGGCTCCACACTGAGCACGGAGCATGCTTAAGATCCTCTCTCTCTCTCTCTCTCTCTCTCTGTCTCTCTCCCCGCCCCGCCACTCTTCCCCACTCACTCTCTTCCTAAAATAAATGAATGAATGAATGAATGAATGAATGAATAAATAAATAAAGTTGAATGCTTGAAATCTTCAAAATTCTTACATTTGCTTGAAAGTAACAAGCACCATCAGTTGGTTTTCCTTACAGGGAGAGGCTCACTTCATTTGTTTTGAAGTCTGAATAACCAGTTTCAGTTTATTCTTTCAAATTAAAATGGTGCATTTTTTCATGTGTCGGTTGGCCATCTGGATGTCTTCTTTGGAGAAGTGGCTCTTCATGTCTTTTGCCCACTTCTTCAGTGGATTATTTGTTTTTTTGGGGTTGAGTTTGATAAGTTCTTTATAGATTTTGGATACTGACCCTTTATCTAAGATGTCGTTTGCAAGTATCTTCTCCCATTCCGTAGGTTGCCTTTTACTTTAAATCTAAGTTAGTTAACGTATAGTGTAATAAGGGATTTCAGGAATAGAATTTAGTGATTCATCACTTACATATAACACCCAGTGTTCATCCCAACAAGTGCCCTCCTTAATGAACCTCTCCCATTTCGCCCATCCTCGCACACAATATCCCTCCAGCAAACCCAGCTTGTTCTCTGTATTTAAGCGTCTCTTATGGTTTGTCTCTCTCTCTCTGTTTTTATATTATTTTGCTTCCCTTCCCTTACGTTTATATGTTTTTTTTTTACCTTAAATTCCACCTATGCGTGAAAGCATATATTTGTCTTTCTGACTGACTTATTTTTCACTTAACATAATACAGTGTAGTTCCATCCATGTTGTAACAAATGGCAAGATTTCATTCTTTTTTGACAGCTGAGTAATATTCCATTGTATATATACCACATCTTTTTATCCATTCATTAGTCAATAGACATTTGGGCTCTTTCCATACTTTGGATATTGTCAATAGTGCTGCTACAAACATTGGGGTGCATGTGCCGCTTCGAATCAGCACTCCCGTATCCTTTGAATAAATACCTAGTAGTGCAATTGCTGAGTTCTAGGGTAGTTCTATTTTTATTTTTTTTGAGTAACCTCCATACTGTTTTCCAGTATGTTCCACCAGCAGTGCAAAAGGGTTCCTCTTTCTCTGCATCCTCACCAACGTCTGTTGTAGCCTGAGTGGTAAATTCTAGCCAGTGTGAGGTGGTGCCTCAGTGTGGTTTTGATTTGTATTTCCCCAATGATGAGTGATGCTGAGCATCTTTTCATGTGTCTGTTAGGCATCTGGATGTCATCTTTTGAAAAGTGTAATAATAATAAATAAAAACAAAAATTAAAAGCTAAGTAGAAAAAAAGAATGGTTAAGAGTATTACTGACATGTATATGCCAACAAGTTTGAACATTTGGACAAAATGAATGAACCCCTGAAAGAATATGACTTGCCACGTGTGACTCAAAATAAATGGAAAAATAGAAAGTCCTATAACTATTAAAAGAATTGAAGCAGTGGTTAAAGATATCCCCACAAAGAAAATATCAAATCCCAATGGTGTCATAGGCAAGTTTTAGCAAGTTATGGATGTTTTTCACAAATTCATCCAGAGAATGAACAAATAAAACTCCCAACTCATTTTATGAGATCTATATTGCCTGATACCAAAGTCAGAAAAAAAGTACAAGAAAGAAAAAATGCAGGGGCTAACTTCATTTATGAATATAGATAGGGGAATTCTAAGCAAAATACCGGTAAATTGAATCCAACGGAGTGATTTTCAATCTGTTAATATAGGGAGTAACATCCAGTTTCCCCTAGAACTGAAGCAATGAAGTCCTCTATAGTTCTGATAGTACTAAGCAGGTGGAATGACTGTGCTGATCTTCTAGGGGAACATGCTTGGAGGGCGCAGTTGGGCAGGGCTTGGTGTAATTGCTCAGTTCTCAGGGAGGTGGCGCTGCTTATCTTCGCCGAGTGGATCATTGTGGTGCAGGTGTGGTGTGCAGGAGAGGTGGAAGTGGCTTTCACGCAGTCTCGCTCACAGGAATTTTGAGCTCTCACTGACCTGCGATCAAGCACCCCTCCTTTGTCTCTGGGCTCTGTCCACCCTGCCTCTACCCTCTCCATGTCCAAGCTGCCCACATGCCAGGCAGCACCTCTGTCCAGAGTTTAGCTCATATGGGGTTGCGTTTCAAAACCCTATGCTTCAGAGACCCCCGCAGCTTGGACCAGTGCCAACTCTCTAGGGGAGGGTCTGGCTGAGCAATGGCCGAGTGCTGGTTTGCCTCAGAAAACCTTTCGTGAGATGGAGCAGAGGCAGAGGTTCAGAGATTCTGGCAAACTCAACACACAGCCAAGGCCAGGATTCAGCACACTCTGGCATCTTTGTCCCAGGACCAGCAAACGTGCTGCTCTCTGGGGTCTGCTGGAAGCTTTGCCTGTGGGGAGGCCGTATGGTTTCCTACCAATTGCATTCCAGGCATGGAAACTGCTTCTCTCCCCATGTGGCACACAGACCCCTGAGACCCCCGCCGCCTGCTCCTGGGGATTCGCCCTGCTTCCTCACTGGAACGCTGCCAGGCACTGAAATTTCAGACTCTGGGCTCCACTGTTTATAGAATCCTGGTGGTTATGATCCTCTCCTTTCTTCCCATCAATAAGCTTGGAGAACAGATTTCTTGTTCAGTCCTCTGCGGATGGTTTCTCTGTTTCTCTCTTTCTCTTCTGATCCTTTTCTTGCATGACCCCTGTGTGCTGTACTGTCCCCTTTCCATTTTTGTCCTCTCTTCACAAAAACATCTTCCTACCCTCTGTGGCTTTTCTCTCCCCAGGTTCACCTCTCCACACCTCGTACCTGCTGAGTCCTGTGGCTCAAGTTATGCAGATTGTCGTGTTAATCCTTGGATCAATTTCCTAGGTGTTCGAAATGGCTTGGTGATTGATCTGGGCTGCTTCAGGGATGAGACAAGCTCAGGGTCTCCATGCTGCTCCACCAATTTAACTCTCTTCCCTTTAACCAATTGCTAATCTCATTTATCTTTAGTTTTATCCCTCTTTTTCCCAGTATAGTGTTATATTTGTGTTTTGTCTCTTCTTCCCTTGTCCACTTCATTTTTATAAAGAACCAAACTTTTTCGACCCTATTATATTTTGTTTTATTGTTTCTATTCTCAGTTTCTTTATCTTCTTCGTTCTGTTTCCCTGGCATTCATTACATTGTTATTTGTTCCAGAATCCTAAGAGGACACATAGCTCGACAAACATGAGGCTTGCTTCCTTTTTCTAATATAATCACTTGAGACTGTAATTATCCCTCAAAGCATCATGCTTGCTGTGTCCTTGCAAGTGTTTTGACATGCAATGTCCTCTATTATTATTCAATGATAAGTATTTTCAAATTTCCATTTTGGATTTCATTTCTAACCTTAAGTTCGCCAGCAGTTTGCCTTCCAGTGTCCAAAAATTTGGGATTCTCTCTTTACCTTTCCGTCATTAACATCCACACTGAGTTATGATCAGATCTATTCCTTGATATTTGTTGAGGCTGTGTTGTGTGTGTGTGTGTGTTGCCTAGTACCGAATAATCCTTGCAAGTGTTCCCTGTGTGCCTAAGAAAAATAGTCTATTTCTAATCATTGAATGCAAATACCACATAGTCCACACCAAGCACATCAACCATACTGTGCAGATCCTTCGTATTTTCATCATTCTTCTGCCACCTGACCCGTTTTGTAATCAAGAAAGGTCTGTCAAGATTTCCATTCATGATGTTGATCCCATAAAATCTCCCTGTAATTAAATCAGATTTAATGCATACATTTAGAGATTTAAAAAAAAAACACACTTAAAATTGTTTTATCTTAGTGACCTAAGTAGAGGCGAGCAAATACAAGAGTTTGGTGCCTGAAGTTATATAGTCTGTACGTCACTGTTCCCAAATTACTTCATGTCAAACCTCTGGAAGGCTTTCCCTAGAAGCAGTCTTCCCAGAGCCCCATGCATGTCCTTGTTCCTCAGGCTGTAGATGAAAGGGTTCATCATGGGGGTCACCACAGCATACATCACTGTGCCTACTGAGTCCTTCTTGGAATAGGTATGGAGGGGGCTGCAGATATACCATACCAGTGTCCCATAGAAGAGAGAGACCACAGCCAAATGTGAGGCACAGGTGGAGAATGGCTTTGTACTTGCTAGAGGCTGAGGGTATTCGGAGGATGGCTCTGACAATCCGGACATAGGACATGATCATGATCTCTAGGGGGGTGAAGAAGATGAAGCAGCCTGTAGTAATCTGCACTGTGTGAATGATCTGGGTGTTGGAACAGGCCAACCTCAGCAGGACATACATCTCGCAGAAGGTTGTAGTGGATCTTCTGGGACTCACAAGAGGTCACTTTGCTCATGAAGAGGGTGAGGAAGGAGGCCATAGAGGGCAGAAAGGTCCCCATCACAAGGTGAGGAGCAAAATACATTGTCCAGGGCTCATGGCTGTGGTTAGTGGAGGGGCGGGCAAGATGGTCACATAGCGGTCCTATGCCATTGTCGCTAGATGAGGTTGTCCAGAGTCACCAAGCAGACCAGGAAGTAGAGCTGTGACAGACACCCTGCATAAGAGATGGCTTTGTTCCGAGAGTGAAGGTTCACTAATGTCTTTGGGATTGTGTTGGTGACGAAGAAGAGGTCGTGAGGAGAGGTTGGGCCAGGAATAAATACATGGGCGTGTGGCAAGCGGGGATCCAAGCTGATGGCCAGGATGATGAGCACATTGCCCACTTCACCGTGAACCAACAGGGAGACAGGAACATCCAGAACAGGATCTGCTGCTCTTTAGGATTCTCCGAGATCCCCAGGAGCAGGGAACTCTGAGGTCTCACTCTGGTTGCCTCCATGTATTTCCCCAATTGTCTGCAAAATCAGCACCAACAAACATTTACTAATTGAGTATTGAGTAAGGATATTCAGATAATCAAGGTCAATTATTTTCTTAGCATTATAGCATTTAAGACTAAACTTTATATTTTAAATGTGAGCAATGAAGTACTAACAAAGAAAAGCATAATGTGGGAAATAATTATACAGCTTAGTCTTTCCAGGGACTTTTAATATGACATACTCAATATTATAAAATTTAATTTTTAGTCTTATTTAAATCCTATCAGGTTACAATATTCTTGAATAAGTAAGGGATTTGTAAGTTATAGTTTTGATGTTGCATAGATTTAGAGTGATATTTAAAATAGGTGTATGCATTACAGAGGATATTGTACAATTGGACAAAAGAGGGAGATAAGGACAAATATGGTAAGGGAAAAAATTATCATTATTTCCTGAGAGAATGATCTATCTGGGAAACCAAAGAGAATCAGATGAAGTGCTATTAGAAATAAAAAGGAATTTAGTAATTGGCCAATCACACAATGAATAGACACAAAGCTAATGGTGCTCTTCGTAAGGTATACACAGCAGAGACTAAGACTGTTGTCAGACATGGGAATTTAAGGGTCAGTGCTGCCTCTTATTAACTGTAAAACCTCAGGCCACTATCTGAGCTCTTTAAGACTCCAATTCCTCATTTGAAAAATGGGTCAGGAGTGAAAAAAATTGATAAATCACTTACACAGAGGGCTTGATTGCAGTGAGCTCTCAGAATATATTGTCTATTATTATTAGATGTAAAGAAGCATCAGGAATAATAAGGCTAAAATCTAATGTGAAATAATACCATCAACACTATCAACAAATAGATCTGTGCATGAACATTTAACAAGATTCACGTATGATCAAATACTCCAGAGAGGCATAAAGTAAACATTTAAATAAATGGATAGATATACCAGATTCCAAATGGGAAAACTAATATTGCAAAGGTACAAAGTCTACTATTAAGCTATTCAAAGTTAAAGTTCTGACGTTTCCCCCTAATGTTTACTTATTTTTGAGAGAGAGAGAGCATGAGTGGGGAAGGGGCAGAGAGAGAGGGGCAGGGGATCCAAAGCAGGCTCTGTGCCGACAGCAGAGAGCCCAAGTGCAGGGCTTGAACTCAAGAACTATGAGATTATGACGTGAGACGAACCAACATTTAACCTGAGCCACCCAGGTGTCCTCCACTGGATTTTGAAGAAATAAAAGCTAATCTAAATTTCATCTAAAAATAAGCATGAAAATAAGCTAAGGAAAAGTTGAAATAGAGAATAAGAAGGAGGCACTTCCTCTACCAACTTAAAGGATTCTAAAAGCGTGTGGTACTTGGTGCTGCACCGACAGGATCAATAGCATGGACAGGAACTTTAGAAACAGAAACCAAGTACATGTGATTTAGTGATTTGTTAGTGATAACAGGTCAAAGTGCATTATTCAATAATTGGCATTGGGTTGACTGTCTAATTATTTTTGCGAAGATTTAGATCAGTCAGTTAGATTTTGTGTGTCAATTATTCTTCAAATTAAAAACAAAAACAAATGAAGGTTGAACTGAAGTGTACAGAATATAAACATTTAGTGCATGTGAGATGAAGGAATGGGGAAGAGTCATAAGCCCAAGGGACTAAATGAATAAATGAAGGTACAGATAAAAAGGAAGTTGTGTTGAAAATCAGTCAGGTGTGTCAAAGAAAGTAGACCTGGTTTGCAAATTCAGTCTGGAACATGATGATTCTGAGTAGTAGGAGGATAAACAAATGTATGTGTGGGGACAGTGAATAACCTATGAAATAAAAGAAATTGGAGCTCTAGGTTTCCAGGGAGAGGCTAACCTGGCCTTTAGCAAATGAGTGGATTCGTTATCGTCATTTAACAGAGGTAAATTCCCAGATACCCACTGTCACTGGTACAGTGGGAAGAAATTTGGAGTCGTAAGTTTGAGTCTGTGTCCCAGCTAAACATATACAATTATTTATTTTTAATTTTATTTATATGGAGGAGTGAGAGAGGGAGAAAGCAAGGGCAGGACATTGTCAGAGAGAGAAGGAGGGAGAGAGAGATTCCCAAGCAGGCTCCATGCTGTCAGTGCAGAGCCCAATGCGGGGCTTGAACCCATTAACTGTGAGATCATGACCTGAGCTGAAATCTAGAGTTCAACGCTTAAATGACTGAGCCATCCGGATGTCCCCATACAACTGTTTTCTGAGCAAGCAGCTCCCTTATATTGTGTAGTTGGTTAAACAAGTGTTGAAAGCTTTATATATATTAAGATTTTATATTTATTCCATGAAGAGCACTATTTGTTTCTATTTCTCCATTTTATAGATGAGATGACCAAGACTTAGAAGGTTAATGAGTTTCCCAATGTTGCTCAAGCAGTAACTCATGGAGCTGGAATTTGATGACCCTTTTCTGCCTCTAAAACCATGCCTTAACTGCTCTGCTAGGCGTTAAGCAAGAGTAATGATTCTTACCTCACTGTGAGTTTAGAGAAGAGCTCAAATGCTGGAGGAGAAAGAACTTTTCCTCCCTTAAATCCATATGGAATGGAGGAGCTGTTATGGGGTCACAAAGGGAGTCTTATTCTTAACCAGTATTCAAGCTTCTGTCTCTCTCTTAATCCCTAAAGTAGGAAATCCCATTCTCAGGACAAAGAAGTATTAGGGGTCTAGTTGCCCCTCCAGCCTGAGCCTGGCTCTGCCTGCCACATAGATGGGAGCAGGGAATGACCTGTGCCTGCAAGGAATGACCCAGGATGTCCTAGGGAAGACTCCTTTGTGGCTGGCCCCTTGGTGCAGTCTACATGGTTGAGAGAGAAAGAGAGAGAGAGAGAGAGAGAGAATGTATCATTATGGACTTCCCATACTTGGTCAGGTCAGGAGCTAGAAAACAAAAGAGAGACAGAAAGATAACCAGGCTATTTCCAAAGACTTGAGTGCTGTGCCAATGAAGACAGCTACCAGGGGAAGTGATTCGTCAACACAGAAGTATTTGAACAGGCTGCACAATATAGTCGGCTCAGTGATCATTTCAGAGCTGATGCAAGCATTTAGTGGAAGTAGGTGATGGTTAAGATCTCTTTTAACTCTAAGATTCCAAACTATAGAGTAATCATGTGGTGGTCCTTTGGCATTTGAGTGATAATGGGAGTAACTCTTTGCCCAGGCTCTAGAGATTTTTTGTATATACAGCTTCCCATATTTGTTGTTTATTATCGTACAATTCACCTATGGTTCAGCATATGAATGAGATAATTAATTCTCCCAGTACTTAAGGGAGGGTTTTACTAAAGATCTGTCCAAGGCCGTGGAATGGTTTGGTGACAGGATGGGGCTTCGACCAGGAATTCCAAGCCACGTGTTTTCTTTGTTAGCCTAGAACTGGGAGGAAGTAGAAAACCTGGAAACAAGAAGTCAGCATGGGGTGGGCTGCTTGCCTGTTAGAAAAGCAGATTTTCAGTGAGAATGAAACTGATGGACCCATTGCAGAGATCACTTCAAGTCCACCACCACCACCCCTATCCCAAATGGCCCAAGAATGGAAAAGAACATCATGGTGACTGAGTGACCCCAACCTGAGCACATTCGCTACCGCCTCTGTTTCTCATGGAGACAAAGGTCTTCCATGTCCTTAGACCTCATCAGAACCTACTTTCATAGCCTATTTGCCTGGATTCAGGGCCTGTGGGACATGTGCCTCACAGGAGGGAATGAAGGAAGCAGGGAAGAAGGCTGGGGAAAGTTAGAAGATGTCCAGAGGGAATGATACCTTTGCTTTCTAGCCCTCAAGGAAAGTGTCTCCCATACTTTAGTGTGCATTGGAATCACCTGTGATACTTTAAAACAAAAAGCTGCTTTTCTGGTCCCCTTCCTGGAAATATTGGTTCTATTTTGAGAACCAAGTCCTTTTTAGCAATCACCTGGTGATTCTGATTGTATAGAAATCTATTCTGAGTCTGTAAGACTCAATGGGTTCTGAACACGTGTGTGTTCAGTGTAAGGTTACGAGTCGCTGATGGATAAAAGTAAGACTGCCATGGCAAAGTGAGGTCTGAGAGTACACTTTATTGCAAGCACCCTCTGGCGAGGTTCCGGACTCGCAAGAGAGGAGTCGGGAGGTCGCCCCCGAGATGGGTTAGGGTTTTTAAGGGTTTGACGCTGAAGTTGGCTACATAATTCTTTTTTTTTTTGGAGATTTTGTCTGCTTGCCAAGGTCCTATTGGTCTGCCGGAGTTTGGGGTGGAGGTTTAGGTCCCTGTTAGGTATCGGATTTCTGAGAGTGACGTGTCCCAGAGTTTGGGGTGGAGGTTTAGGTCCCTGTTAGGTATGGATTTCCAGGAGTGACGTGTCCCTCCTTTGTGGTTTGGCGGGAATATTGGCCATCTTGGGGTCCCTCTTCAGGTTTTTGGGGGAATGTCGGCCATCTTGGGTCGGTTTCTGTTGTGTGGAGTCCTTCCCTCTGCCCTAGCCCACTATTCCTACCTTTTGTTATATGTATATTGGTAACAGGGGCGCCGACTCAATTCTGGCTACTTCCTTCTGACGGATGGGCGTCGCCATAGGGGTGGTCGAAAGTGGTAGAGGAGAGTAAGGCTGAAGAAGAAGCTGGTTAACCGAGACCCTAGTAAGTTCCTGTAAGCGCTCCTGGAAGTAACGCAAAAGACAGGGAGCAATTGAGAGTAGAATAAGGATTACACACAAGGGCCCTACCAGAGGGAGTAACGAGGTTACCCAAGTGTTGGAGGTGAGGTCCCAAAGGGATCCATCCCGCCTCCGAGCTTGGACCCGATCTTTAAGTTCTTTTATCTTGGACGTGACTATACCTGATTGGTTGACATAGTAACAACATTCTTCATTTAGCTACAGACATGTTCCCCCTTTTTTCGGCGGTTAGCAGATCCAAGGTCCGTCGGTTTTGTAGGGCTACAGCAGCCAGGCTGGTGACCTGTGTCTGTAAAGCTGTCAGGGAATCGGCAATTCTATCCATATCGTCATTTAGGTCTTGGGAGAGTTTGTAATAAAAACTAACAGATGTTCCTATTCCTGCGGTTCCAGCCGCCACCCCGGCTGTAACACCAGCCCCTATTAGGAAGGGGAGGAAGGCGGCCCTCCTCTCGCGGAGTTGAGGGAACAGAATGGCTAAGAGCTGAGAAGGTGAGTAGACACTAGAGGGGGGGAAAGCAGGATAAACGTACAGTCCAGAGTGTCATTTTCAGTTAGGCAGCGGTAGATCCCTTGTGTGCACGAGGAAGACCCCGGATGGGGGCAATATGGGAGTGAAGATTTGGTGATGTTAATAGCCGGGGTAAGATATCGGTCTGAGGAAAGGTTAAGGAGTGGTAGGGAACCCCGATGGGCCCAATAAGGACAGTCACATTACTGGTGGCGAAGTTAGGGAGTGGCCAGCCGGTAGGGAGGGGTATCCCTACAATATTTTTTGGGTGGAGAAAGGAAAACAGATCCAACAGTCGGTACTGTTTGAGATATCCCCCACATTTATAACTAGTATTTAAAAGGGTTACCGTTAGCTGTTCAGGAGGGGGGCCCTTTTAATGTGATCAAGCTTGATCCCTTTATAAGGGGGCGGTGTTGGGGCCCGAAGTTGTTTGATTAACGGTTGGGCCATTTTAATGTGACCAAGCTTGATCCCTTTATAAGGGTGGTGTGTTGGGGTCTGAAGTTGTTTGCTTAACTGTTGGGCCCTTTTTTTTTTTTGCAAAATCAGTCTCCCAGGCTTTGGGTTTTTCTGTTGTGTCCCAGCAGACCTTCCTCACCCCTATCTTGAAGTATTGTAAACAAGTGCTCGAGTATTGAGTAAGAGGTGCTGTCCAGAAGGTTTTTCCCGGGGCGTGGATAGAAGTACAGGTAGTTGGTGTCGTACCTCTGTAACATTCAGGGCATGTCAGGATAAGTGGAGAAGTACCATGAGGAACCCCAGGTCTGCATGCACTCACATTCTTCGCTTGGATAGGGACGTTTAGGAGGAGCATGAGGAGGAACCCAGCCAAGGGAGTTTGGTGGCCCACCATCTAGGAGGCCCATTTATCCTCCGCGGGTACCCGCTTGAGGTTGCTGATGTGTACCCACGTAGGGTTCCCCAGAAGCTTGGCGAGTTGGGGTAGTAGGATGACAGTGTGAGGCCATTCCACGAGCTTGAAGGAATCAGCCGTAATTTTTAAGGAAGACCTGGTCTCCCGGAGACAAGGTTTGTAGTGTTTTCTGGGACATGGTGGGGCTGGTATAACAGCGTCAGCGTGGGCCCGCAGGAGAGCACGAAGGAGGGTGAGATAGGGCAGATAAGATAGGAGGGCGCAGGAATAGCTGGAAAAGTTATAAGGAAGGGCGGCCGTATAGTAGCTCGACTAGGCTTAATCCTGACGGCCCACGAGGTGTAGCCCGAAGTCTGGTGAGGGCCAAAGGTAAGAGGATGGGCCAGGAGAGGCGGGTTTCTAGAGTAAGTTTGGTAAGTTGGGCTTTAAGTAGCCCATTGGCCTTTTCTACTTTACCCGATGATTGTGGATGATACGGGGTATGAAGTTTCCAGGTGATGTTGAGGCTTTCGGTACCTGTGTTTGAGATGAATGCCGGTCCGTTGTCTGACTGGAGGGTTCGAGGCAGTCCAAATCGTGGGATGATGTGTTCGATGAGGATTGCAGCCACCACATCCGCAGTCTCTCGGGCTGTGGGGTAGGCCTCGATCCAGCCTGTGAAGGTATCAACCAAAGTTAGCAGATAACGGAAAGTCTTATGTCGGGGCATGTGAGTAATGTCCAGCTGCCAGTCCTCCCCTGCTTATGTCCCCTAAGTTGGTGGTTAGGTCCTGGTCTGCGGATCCCTCCTTGTGTATTTACAGTTGAGCACGTCGTGCAGGCCCTGTGAACAGTTTCGATTACTCTGAATAATGAAGGGTGGTGAACAAGGGTTGAAGGAACTGGTACAGAGCCTTTGGCCATATGTAGAGATTGGTGGATTTCAGCGACCAGGGTGTGGGCCAGATTTTCTGGCAGAGCAATCTTGTCCTGTACGTAGATCCCTCCCTTATCTCCCACCTTACCTCCTAGGCTTTGGAGAGCCTGTTTCTTTGGCCGAGTAAGAAGGCTGGTGGGGGGTGTTAAGATCGAGGACAGGAGCTACGGAGTTGTGTAAGGCTGTTTGTCTGTCCACTGAGTCAGCCTTATTGTTCCCTAGGGAGATCGGATCATCAGAAGTCTGATGGCTGAGGCAATGGACAATTGCCACGTTAGTACGCAGACTAAGAGCCTTGAGTAATTTGGCTATAAGGGGCCCATTAACTATAGGGGTGCCCTTAGTAGTAAGGAATCCCCTTTTCTGCCAAAGAACAGAGTGAGTGTGGGCAATAAGGTAGGCATATTTGGAGTCAGTGTAAATGGTGACTCGTAGTCCTTCAGACAGGTGTAGAGCCCTTGTAAGGGCAATGAGTTCAGCCTTTTGAGACGTAGTCCCAGTTGGGGGGGGGCTGTCTCTAGCACTTTATCGGGTGATCACAGCGTAAGCAGCCCGTCGTTGGCCACCTGAGGCTAAGAAAGAACTCCCATCCACGAAGAGCACACGGTCAGGATCAGACAACGGTTGGTCGGAGAGACCTGGGTGAGGAGGAACAAGATCTTCCAGAAGTTGTGGGCATGAGTGTGTGGGTTCGGGGGCAGACGAGGGTGTGGGCAACAAAGTTGCAGGATTTAAGCGAGGGGAAAGACAGAGAGATACTTGAGGGTTCTCAATGAACAGTAAGTGAAATAGCTGGAGACGAAGGGGTAAGGTGTGCCAGGGATTGATGCCCAAGGAGGTCGGCGAGACGATGAGAGGAGTAAACTGTGATGTGTTGACCTAGAGTGAGTTTGATGGCCTCTTTTGTGAGAATAGCAGCCGCCGCCAGGGCCCTGACAGGGCTGCCACCCCTGAGTGGTAATATCCAACTGTTTGGATAGGTAAGCCACGGCCCTATGTGTGGGTCCCACTGGCTGTGCTAGGAGCCCAGTGGCTGAGCCGGAGCGCTCATCGGTGTAAAGGTGGAACGGTTTAGAGAGATCGGGTAGTGTTAGGACTGGCCCTGTAGTGAGGCAGTTTTTTAGTTGTGAGAACGAGTGGCGGATTGAGGTGGGATCAGTTAGGGGGCCTTGGGGAGTATCTTTAGCTGCCTGGTATGGAGGGCGAGCCAGAATAGAGAAGTTTGGTATCCAATGTCTAAAGAACTCAACTAATCCAAGAAAGGACAGTATCTCCTCTGCAGTTTGAGGTGGTTGAAGGTCCTGGAGGAGGCGTATGCGGTCCGCAGTTAGAGATTTTGAGGTAGGGGTTAGGAGTATACCCAAATAGGTAACCGAAGGGGTGCACAGTTGGGCCTTTGAGGGAGTGACCCGGTATCCCTTAGTCCCCAGAAAGTTAAGCAGAATCGAAGTGTCATCTTCGGAAGAGGAAAGAGAAGGACTACAGAGGAGAAGGTCATCCACATACTGCAATAAAGTACTGTCTTAAGGGTGCATTGCAGTAGGTCGGTAGCCAGGGCCTGGCCAAAGATATGAGGACTATCCCTAAACCCTTGAGGCAGGATCCAAGTGAGTTGTCCAGAGACATGAGTGTCAGGGTCCTCCCAAGTAAAAGGAAAAAGGAAATACGACTCAGGATGTAAGGGGACCGTAAAAAAAGCATCCTTGAGATCCAGTACCGTGAAGTGGGAGTTATTGGAGGGGACATGGGACAGTAAGGTATATGGATTGGGGACAACGGGGTGGAGTGGGACTACAGCCTCATTAATGAGTCTGAGGTCTTGTACTAACCGGTATTCTCCGGAAGGCTTGCGAACTGGTAGAATGGGAGTATTACATGGGGAATTAGTAGAGATGAGGAGTCCCTGCTGTTTTAACCGCTCTATGATGGGCTTTAGGCCCCTGCGGTGAGTGAGGGAGATGGGAAACTGGGCCCGTGAAGGGAACTTGGAGCTATCTTTAAGCTGGATTTTAACTGGGGTGTGGTGGGTGGCGATAATGGGTTTTGAGGTATCCCACACTTGAGGATCTACTGGCGGGTGTTGTTTGGAGTGAGGGTTGAGGGGGAAGAGAGATGCATGATAAGATGAGTTGAGGCAGGGGGGAGGGGGAAGGAGAGAGACGGATGGTTGCCCCTAGCTTTTGGAGGAGATCCCTCCCTAGTAAGGGAACAGGACAGGAGGGGATTACTAGGAAGGTGTGGAAGAAAGGGTGCCCATCCAGGCTGCAGGTGAGGGGAGGGGTCATCCTAGGAGTGGAGGCGGTCCCATCGATACCCATAAGTGTAATTGGAGAGGTTTGAGTTAATCCCGAATAGGAAGGGAGAACAGAATAGGTAGCCCCCGTGTCCAGCAAAAAGGAGATGGACTTACCCGCTACCTGGAGCGTAACCCTGGGCTCAGCTTGAGTGAGGGGGGCCGTGAGTGGGCTCCGTCAGTCCTCTTCCAGACCAAGCAGCTGAAATGCCGGACTTACCGTTTCGGGGTTCCCCCCACGTTGAGGCGTTGAGGGCATGGGCTTGGGCAGTCAGATTTCCAATGGCCCATCAAGTGACATTGAGGGCAAGGTCGAGTCGGTGCCTTTGGGTTGGGACAAGGACGGGCCCAGTGTCCCTCGACTCCGCACTTGAAGCAGGCCCCCGGAGGGGTGCGACTTTCCCCTTTTATGGTGGCTCCCGGAGCCGGCTGGCCGCAGGGCTGCTACCAAGGCCTGGGTTTGTAGTTGAACCGTTTGCTGGAGCTGGGCCTGTCGCCTCTGCTCAGCTGCTTCCTCACGGGAATTAAAGACTTTAAAGGCCATTTTCACCAAATCAGAAATGGGAGGGGGGCCCTCCTCGGCCCTTTTTAATTTCTTACAAATGTCGGAGGTTGACTGAGAAATAAAATGTGTAGCTAAGACCGAGGCCCCTGCCGGAGAAGCCGGGTCCAGGTGGGTATATTGGGTTAATGCTCAGTTAGCCGATTGAGAAACATGGCCGGATTTTCGTTGGGAGCCTGGATAATCTCTCTAATCTTATCATAGTTAACAGCCTTGTGGGAGGCCGCCTGCATACCGGCAATGAGGCACTGCACCATGCGGTCGCGGCGCCGGCGGCCATCTTGGCCATTCTGGTAATCCCATCCTGGCTCTACGGCTGGAACCGCCTGAGCGCCCGCTGGCATTGTGGCGTCAGTAAGGTGAACCTGATCTGCATGTTCTCGGGCAGCAGCCTGGATGCGTTCCCTCTCCTCTGAGGTAAGGGTTGTGGTCTGAACCACATGTAAATCATGCCAGGTGAGGTCATAGGCCTGGGCCAGATATTCGAATTCTTTGTTGAAATTATTGATTAGCCGAAAGCTCCTAGACGCTTTTCTATTTGGGAAAGATCTTGTAAGGAAAAAGGCGCATGAACTCGAACAACTCCTTCCAGCCCCAGCCACTTCTCTTAATGGACAGACTAGATGTGAGGGCTGATCATGAGACTGGGTTCTAGCGGAGATACAAGGAGAAGGGAGAGGGCTGGGGGGTGATGAAGGTTCAGGAGCAGGGGGTACAGAAGCTGGTGGGGTAGGCACATCTAAAGTCTGTGCTGGTGGCTGGCTGTGATACGGAGGAGGGGAAGGAGGAGAAGGAGGACTGGGGGCCCTCGTTGGGGTCCGAGAGATTTTCAGGGGGTTCAGAGAGGGGAGAGAGATCGGAGTCCTTTGGAGCGGTCAGCGGAAGAGTCTGAGGAGGAGAGCGAGCCAGGAGTACTTGGGAAGTAGAGCAATGGGAGCAGTGAGGGCCTGGAGTGCAAGGTCCAGAAAGCTTGGACATATGGTATCTGAGACCATTTACCCTGGCGTCTACACAGAGATTGTCAAGATCCGTAAGCACCTGATAATCGAAGGTGCCCTCAGGGCCATTTTGACTGGTTATCTAGTTGGTACTGGGGCCAAGGACGGTACAATAGAATATGAGGCGCCGCCTTCGTCAGTCCTGCTCCAGCTCCAAGGTACGGAAGTTAGCCAGGAGACAGCCCAGAGGCGTCTTAGGATCGAATTTAGACTGAGAGGTTCCCATAGCTCCCCACCCCGATTAACCCAGAACAGGAGGGGCGTCCCCTCGTCCTGAGGTGAGTTAGAGGTTCAGAGAGTAGTTACCGTGGAATAAGGACGTCTCGTAATTCCCGGAACTACGGAGCTACCTGGGAGCAGAGGGGGTTTACCCTGACGTGGCCACGGTTGTCGGGGCCGGAGGGGTGGGGTGGGAACCAGGGAACACTCACCGCTGGAAGTCAGGAGATCAGGAGACCAGGAGTTGAATGGAGAGGTGGCGGGGACCCAGTCCGGAGGTGGAGGA